>ML274576.1:15234-29923 GCA_005239495.1 Nicotiana undulata | reverse complement strand
TATTCATTATTAATTCTTGTATTATTAATCTTTGTACTATAATCATGTATAACATGTTTCTCACCCAGACAACCCCTGAAGGATAACTACACAAAACTTTCTAAAAAGATAATTGGCGCTATTGTCTATACGTAAAGCAATTTGTTACGATAAGTTAAATCAATTTTAAACTATGCTAATCATGTATAAATATTTTACCTACACTTATATAGTCAGTATGATTTTGCAGAATGCTATAGTGGCACCACACTGGAACACAAACGCACACGCTATTATCTACATTATCCGAGGAAGTGGTCGAATTCAGGTGGTAGGAAACGCCGGGCGATCCGTGTTTGACGACGAGGTAAGGCAGGGTCAGCTACTCGTTGTGCCTCAGAACTTCGCTTTGGTGAAGAAGGCAGGCGAACAAGGGCTCGAGTACATTACGTTCAAGACCAACGACAACGCCATGACCAGCCCGTTAGCCGGGAGATTGTCCGCCATCCGAGCCATGCCCGAGGAAGTTCTGATGAACTCGTACCAAATTTCGAGACAAGAGGCAAGGAGTTTGAAGTATAATAGGGATGAGCTGAATGTTTTTGGACCAGGAGCTAGATCTGGTAGGCAACAATATGCCTAAGAAATGTAATGTAATGTACTCAAATCCTATGTTTTATGCTATGTAAAGTAATGTTAGGATTTGTAATGTTGAGAGAATAAAAAATGCCTCTAGAATCTTGGCTTTTAAGTACTTTGTAAGCGGGAATTCTGACGTTTAATATAATCTTCGAGTGAATAAAAAGGTACTGACTTTTTAGTTTTCTTTTTCTTTACCTTCATTTTTTAGCGTAATGTGTTATTCGAAGGCGGGTTCAAAATTTGAAATTTATGGTTTGTTATAGCGTTACTATCCAATACAAATTAGGTTTATAGTTAAATTTTTATATATAATTAATTACTTTTAATATATAGGGACTCCCTTATTTTAATTTACTAGTTTTAGAGTATGCGCTTTGCGCGAGTATCCTATATTAACAAATAAATTATTTTAAAAATTATATAAATATTATTAAATAATATATTAACCCTAATCATAAGGAATTTATATTGGAAAATCCCTAATTAAATATTAGGATTTCCTACATATACAAATAAGGAAAACAAAATTAATTAAAATTTTAGTTGATTTTAAAATTCTATTTTTTTTTAAAATAACTTAAATTACTATTTAGTCCAATTTAAAATTTATTTTCTAAGGATAAAAAAGGCGAACGACATTTCGCTAAGGGCCTTCGTGCTTTTAATATAATATAGATATAGATTTGTAACAATTCTTTTAACCTAATGCAAAAGAATTATGCTTAGTTACAACGTTAATATTCAATAACAATTGGGTTTATAGTCAAATTAGTATTTTTTTTTCACTTTCTTTTGCATCACTATCAACTTTATACTACATGCTAAAACTAAAGACAAAAAAGTTCAAAACCCAAAATAAAGTACAAGTAACAAAAGAATAAAAGAATATCCTATTTTGACAAAAATAAAACAAAAAAAATAAAAAATAAAAAATAAAAAAGAATATCCTAGCTGGAAAGCACTAACTTCAGATTTTTGGTGGTCCTCTCCATATTTAATGGTTAAAAAAAAAGACATGAAATTTCAAACTTGCCGTCTCCCCAAAATGGCCACCTTTTTGCAAGAATAACAATATCTCAAATTAATGATAAAATCCAAATCGACCCCTCAAAGTTCTGGTAATTCTTGTAAATCCTCAGTCCTTATGAAAAAGTTGAACAAAAAGTCCATATCATCCTCCATTGTTGTATTAAAAGTGTCCAAACTTTGAAATTCTTCACTAGCCATAGTAACAAAATTGGAAATATTGTTGTCAATTGCTAATTCATTTGTCCATAAATTCTCATGCATAATTTCTTCCAATTTAATCATAATTCGATCGTCGGTTGTCGCAGGCGTGATGATTGACGATGAATCAGCTGTCACGGTTGATACTTCGCTAGTCGATATTTGTGGCGAGTTAGGAGAATGACCAAAACTATTTATTCTGTGTTGGATAGAAGTGCTGAAATCTGAACTGATCTTCTTGTACTGTCTTTTGGAATTATGAGGAGGTTGATAATTTTTTAACCTTTTCTTCAAGTGGGTGTGCCAAATATTTTTAATTTCATTATCTGTTCTTCCAGGTAAACTTGATGCTATTGCTGACCATCTGCAAAAACAAATTAAAAAAAAACAAGAAATTAATTTTTATTTGGATAGGAAAATAAAATTCTCAAACTAAAGAGATAGGGATCATGTCACGTGCATTTATTTTTTAACACTTTATGCATAGATTTGCCAAAGGAATTAATTAGTATTATATTTACAAGCTTATCTAATCGAATCTTTGCATGTTAATCTTAATTAATAGTATCCTCTTAAAATTACAGATTTGTCATGACATATTTAAATTAGAAATTTCAATTTTTAAAATTCCGTATTTAATCGAACAACGTCACATGAGGATATGACTCTTGATAGGAGGGTGTGACGTTCGATAATTAGGGTAGAAAATTAACAGATGGTTGAGCATATTTTCTTTTCTATACCATTAATTTTCGTATTACTCTTGTTTTCCCTTATAGGCTAGTTTTCTTTTACTACATGTTGTTCTAATTCTAACTCCTATCTCTTTCCCTTTACTCTCATCTAATATCGTGTTGTTAGTACTGCTTACTGTTACTGTTTCTTTTTCATTTTTTATTGTACTGAGTGTTTATCGAAAATAATTTTTTTGCCCTCACAAATATAGGGGTAATGTATGTGTACGCCCCCGGATTTCACTTGTCGAATTTTTACTGGATATATAGTTGTTGTTGTAAAAGAGTTTTAGCTAGCGTTTGGACATAAATTTGATTGAAACTTGAAAAAAGAGTTTTTGAAGTTGTATTGAAAAATAATTTTCGAAAGTTGAAGTTGTGTTTGGACATACATTTTATTTAAAGAAACAATAATTTTTACCCAAAAACTATTCTAAACCAATTTTTGGGAACTTGTAAATTTTTGAATATTTTTCTTCTTCCTCTTTTTAAAAAAATATTAAAATAAAACCAAAATCTGTGACCGAACGGGAGTTTAATACAAGATAATATATGAGAAGTTTGATCTAAAACTAACCTATTGCCAAGCTTTTCATGTAAATGGATGATAGTATCTTCTTCTTCTTTGGTGAAATTTCCTCTCTTTATATCTGGACTCAAGTAATTCATCCACCTCAGTCTGCAACTTTTTCCACATCTCAATAATCCTGAATAACCAAAATAACAAAAATTAGCCACCATAAATAAGTTTTATTTATTAAAATTCAATACAAGCATTATCCAAAACAAGGGTTTCGACCCTTTAGCAAAATATTCTTTTAAAACATCATTTTTCTTCAAATTCCATCATACATTTCTATTACTTTAATTAATTTCTTCATAAAAGTTAAGTAAATATAATGGACAAGAAAATAGGATCTTATAAACTAAAAAAAAACAACGGGGAAGATTGGAATATATATACAGTTAGACCTCTCTATAACTGTATCCCTATATACAGTGGCGAACTCAAGATTTTATGCAAGCGGGTACAATCTTAGAAGTATATAACTTTAGTTGTAAAATAGTAGTTGTCAAGTGGAATCAAATAAAATATTTATACAAAATTTACGCAACTTTAATCCTAATTTATACATACACAACGTATTATTTTTCGATGAAGCGGGTTCAGTTGAACCCGCTTGCCACCACGTGCGTCCGCCAATGCCTATATAACAACACCTCACTATAAAAGCCAAACTTTTCCGGAACCAGTTCTTATATTATGTTATAATATATATTTTTTATAACAGCACTCAGCTATAATATCCAAAAATAGTCGAAACAAACATAACTGTTATAGAGAGATTTGACTGTATATACAGGCAAATTACCTGCTAGTTTAGGAAGCGATCGCCAATTGCCATGGCCATTTCTTTGAATGTAAGAGATAAGAATTTGGTCTTCTTCAGGTGACCATGGTCCTTTATTCAAACCCATTTTCTCACAACAAGGAGCTCTCACCATTTTTTCTTTTCTTGATATCTTCGTTTTTTGCCTTAACAGGGCGGTGCTCTGATCAATTGACGGGACGTAGCAGAAAATTTGATTTTTTTCTTTTTTTTTATCTCTTTTGTAATTGTGTGTGTTTTTGACAAACTATTAGAACTCTTGGTTCTTCATCAGTGCTAAAAGAAAGAGTGTAGTAAATTAAAGGCCACGAGTAGATATTTATTTATCCTCTTTAGAGATTACATTATTTATATACACAATAAATAAATCTATAGTCAAAGGTCAGCCTTGCATTCAAAAAGTCTTTACTTGCAATTTCCAGGAAGTTGGATCTCTTTTTTTATCTTTAAAAAGAAAAGTAAATTCATGTTTACATATTTTATTTCCAAGTGTGTGGACCATTAAGTGATTAAGAAGGGAGAAATTAAAAAATAGAAAGATTTACAAGCGGTCATTTAAAAATAGTCACAGTTTTAAAAGTAATAGAAATTTAATTATTTTTGATGTAAAGATAAATCTGAACGTAAACACTGTTCAAAATTCGGAAAATACTCCAGCATAATATACTGGAATTCCAGCATAAGTATACTGGAACTCTAGTATATTATTTTTTGGAGTTCAAGTATAATATACTGGACTTCCAGCATAATATACAGGTCCAACATAATATGTTGGAAGTTCATACACAGGTGCTCCAATCTCCAGTATATTATGCTAGAACTTTTCGCGTGTTGGAGTTCCAGCATAATATACAGGTCCAACATAATATGTTGGAAGTTCATACACAGGTGCTCCAATCTCCAGTATATTATGCTAGAACTTTTCGCGTGTTGGAGTTCCAGCATAATATGTTGAAAGTTTATACATAGATTCACCGATCTCCGGTATATTATGCTGGAACTTTTCGCGTTACAGCAAAATAGTGGCTATTTTTCATTTACATTACAAATGCTGGCTATTTTTGAATGACCAGTCCAAAAAATGGCTAACCCGTAATACTTTTATGATTAAGAAATTAACCGATTGTCACTCCAATAATGGAAGATCTATAAGATAATACAATATGCTTAACGTATAAGACCAAGGCCTTGGGGATGCAGGGGAGCTAAAAGTCCAGATACGATTCGAGTGAACCTAGTAATTTTTGCTCAAACAATATATTTATATTAAAAATTCAAAAAATTCAAAAAATATATATAAATATTAAATTTAAAATCAAGTTATTAACATTTTTAATTGTCGTTCTAAAATTTAAAGCCCGTAAAGTTAAGATTCCCCATGTGCTTGAATATTGTTGGACAATTTCATCCATGTACAACCTAGCTTACTATATAATAATTTTTAATACAACACAATAAATATTCAATAATAAATAATATCTACTACATTACGATTCCTATATCATAACCCTGCATTATGACACCTGTACTATTAATTAGGAGCGTACAAATCGAATCGAAAAATTATACCAAATCAAAAAATTATACCAAATTGATATAAAAAAATCTGATTAAGTTTGGTTTGATTTGGTATTGAGTAAAAAAAATCAGAACCAAATCGTCATATAAATACAGAATATTTATATATACTTTTACCACTTTACTAATAGAATTTCATTATATAAATTCTAGAGATATTTGCGATTCTCTTATGGGATGTAATATTTTATTGAAATGAAGTACTCCTTTTTTATTAACCTTAAATAATGGGTTACATAATCATTTTCTAATCAAATGTTACTAAAATGTGTCAATCTCTTTGTTCTTCCATATTCATATGTCAAGAATTGTTAAATTATAATATCTTTTTTGAATTTGAAGTGCTATTTCGGTAATCTAAAATTAAAATAGAACATATCATTAAATATGTTTAATTATTAAATTCGTTTAACCTATAAAGTATACATCAATGAAAAATTATTGCCAGACGACTAAAAAAGTAATTATCATCTGTTATTAACAAAATTTTCCCATAAATTTTTTTAAATAGATTATATGTTTGTCAATTTTTTTAATCTTTACTAAATATATATTTACTTATAAAAACTTTAACTAAGTAAGATAGAAATAATATTCATGTAACCAAAAATCCAAAAACTCTGACAAAACCGAACCATCCAAACTGATAAAGTTGGTTTTGTTTGATTTTAATAAAAACCGAACAACCCCGGTCCAGGTACACCGCTACTATTAATGCTTTCTTACAATCTCGGATTACTAATCTTTACAATTTCTACATTATATTACAATCTCTAGATTTTTAATTCCTGCATAAATAAATTACTTATAATTGAATCATATCCTCTAGAAGTGCAAGGTAAATTTGTGAGAAATCAATGGCGATTCACTTCAACTTCCACTCGAATGTCTCAATCGGTTGATGTAAAGCTATCAGCCTCTGTTAATTTACCTTGACTTGCTGAGAAGTCAAATGTCTTGAAACAATGTTCGCAAGTTCTTGCGCTATATCCCTTCTGGGTTGTCCAGATGGTTTGGACGGCGATCATCCATACAGATGATTTGGGATTGATCCTCCCTCATTATCTTCTAGGTTGAACCAGTCGCACAAAGCATGACTAGTGCGATTTATATTTTTTATATGATTTGCAGATTATTATACAATGCGCTAGCAACTGCGGGTTTTCTTGGGTTCCAAAGAAAAAAAGGTCTTACTTTATTCATCTCTACTAACACAACTTTTTTAAATCTAATTAGTTTTCATTTCATGTATTTAGACTTATACGTCAAAGTTCTTTTTTAATATCTTGGAACTTTTTATCAATTCAAATGCGTTTATATAAAATGAGACGGCGGAAGTGTTACTCCATTCGGTCTACAATAAGTGACCAATTTATTTTTGGCACACCCATTAAGGAAATACGAACTCTTAGAGAAAAAATATATATTTACTAAATTAATCTTAAGTAATTATTACCTTGACGCATTGGATATGTAAATAAGGACAAATATTTGGCAAAATAAAATTAATTTGTTCTTGATTATATAAATAAAAAATTATTTTAAATTATAATATAAAGATAAAATGATTACTTATTGTGGATCGAAGAGAATATACTCCCTCCGGCCCACAATAAGTGATTTTTTGGCACTTTTTTTTGCGGTCCAAAATAAGTGATTTTTTCATATTTCAAGAATAAATTAATTATTTTTTTCCTACATTGTCCTTGGAGTAAATAGCGTTGAAGTATTTATGTGAAGAGATAGTAAAGATTAATACGGTCAATATCATTATTAATTAATGTTAAAAGATAAATTTTTTAATTTATGTGAAAACGATAAAAAAAATCAATTTTGGACCAGAAGGAGTACTATTATTCCTTGTGCAACAGCTTTCCCTTTCGGACAAGTACTCTTCCATTAAATACCTTGTTGTCTTTGTGTTTGTCACCATCTATATTTTCAGCACGTTGCCACTTGGTTCCCTTTTTTGGAAGTCTAGACCAATTCGCATAAATTTCATCAATGTGATTTATCACTGTGTTATAAATTAGCGGAGTCAGAATTTAAAGTTTATAATTTTAAATTTATCATGAAACTTATAATTTGTCTTTGATATTGGGTTCGCAATTAAATATTTTTACATATTTAATAAATTTTTTAATATAAATACACCGTTTAAGCGAAAGCAATTGAATTCGATCGAACTCGCACCTAATAGGCTAACTCTGCCTCTAATTACACCTATATAACAGTTTGTCCACTCACCATATTTCTACATCAATAATTGATTATTTCGTGCATGTTTTATTCTTGCGTTTAGCTGTAGAGCATTAACTGCGGAAGAATTAATCCAAATAGCCGTCTATCTTATCAGTCAAATTAAAAATAGTTGGTGAATGTAAATTATGTACATAATTTATGTATTATATGTGTATAATTATGAACAATCAATATATATAACTGATAAAAGTAAACATTTAATATGTCTGACTATTTATATAAAAATACCTTAACTGTATAGAGTTCTTTTACATTATGTTACAACAGTAAGCAACTGATTATAGAAGGACCTGAATTTACCTTATATTAACATAATTGAGTAATTTTTCCATTCGTTTATTTTTTGTCTAATATTGCCTCAATGTTTAAGAAAAATGTTTGCTTTTTTGCTTTTAACCCCTGGAAATCCAACCTGAAGATAATTTTAAACTATAGTCAAAGTTAATGGATAAATTAAACCTTTTTTAAACGTGTAATTCATTTGTTTCGCGCTTGAAATTCGTTAATGGCAAGAGCAAATACGAGATGATTTTACTAATATCAAGAGTATAATAGACTTAAAATGTAATGAAAAACAAAATTGAACAATTTCGGATTGTATAGGAATAAATTTGAACCTTTACCCATCTAATTGTAGCAATTTAAATTTAGTAACTAAGAATAAAGTCAATAACATGTTATAATCAGTTATAACAATATATTCAAGTTGAATCCATTATTCCTTTTTTTAATCTTTATCACCGGTAGGGATGTTTAAATCGAATCGGAAAACTGCGCTACATCGAAAAATCAAATCAAACCAATTAAAAAACTCGACTAGGTTTGGTTTGACTTGATTTGGTATTGAGTAAAAAAATCGAACCAAACCGACATATAAATATATAATTTATATATATATTTTTAAGTATTTATATTTAATTTTCTTTAAAAAATGTTGAAATATTTGGGATCCTCTCATGTGTTAACTTGAAAGCGTACATTAACAAAAATTATTGTTAGACGACTAATAAAATAACTATCATATGTTACTAGAAATATTCTCCCATTAAAATATTTTAATAGATCATATGTTTGTCAATTTTTTCAATGTTTACTAAACATATATTCACTTATCAAAACTTTATCTATAACTTTAACAAAGCAAGATTGGAATAATATTCATGTAATAATAGAAACCCAAAAAACCCGACAAAACCGAACCAATCCAAACCGATATAGTTATTTGGTTTGATTTTGATAAAAACCGAACCAACATGATCCATGTACACTCCTAATCACTGGACGCACTAACGCCCTAATTTTAAATCTTCTAAATTGTTCGCTTAAACGTGAAGTGAATTTAGAAAGGTAAGTTATATATTTGGCCGATCTGCAAAAATAATTATGTTCGCTAGTCAAGTATGTATAAAGTATGTATATTATATATTTTAACGACTATTATTTTTGAAAATAGCTATACAGTTTTCCATTTAATATTATAAGACTTTTGAAATAAAAGAATGTATTCCCTTTTTTAATCATTGGTCCTATGTGATGTATTAAAATCTTTTTCAAATATAGGTCAAAATGTTGAACATTACGTATTACTAACTGAACTTAGGGTGCCAGCAAAAAGTGCACTACAAGACGACTTTGACCCAATTAGTCAAAGTCAACATTTTGGGGCGACAGCTTTTACAACTGTGCACGAATGTGCGTTTGCTTTGTACTTCCTGTTTTACTTTTGTTTAATCATTGGCGTTCCTTTTTTTCTTCTTCTTTTTGGTGCAATAAATTATAAACTAAGTAATATGTCAAGTAAATTATAGCCTAGGGTGATTTGCACGAATAGGATACTTCGGTGTTACTATTGATTTTTTGACCTTATTTGTCTTATGGACGGAATTTCAAATTTAATCAGTGTTGCCTTTCGCTTGTTTCATTGGCAACGCTTTCGACTTTTGATCTTAAAAGTTTATCTAATGGGGGCATTCGGGGGTCAAAAAATCAAGACCCACTACAACAAAAATAGCGACAATAGAAAAGGTCTTTCCTTGCCGCTAAAACATTTACCGGCCATTAACCTTTTGCCGCTGCACATGGGGTCGCTAAAGCTTTTAGTGTCCATTTACTGAAGTGCCGGTGAAGGTAGACTGAATAGCCGCTAAAAACCATAGCTTTTTGCGGTAATTATTTAGCGGCAATTATAATGGCCACTAAATCAATTCCGGAAATGGCTGAGTTTGTACCTTTAACGTTCATTTTATTGCCGGAAAATTCATTTGAATTGCTGTTAAAAGTAACAGCTTTAATAGTGTTAAGCTGCTATTATAGCCTAATTTGCACCTTTGACGTCCTGATATATTACCGTTAAATCCAATTAAATAGTCGCTAAAGTCTCTATAACAGTTTCATTTGTTCCGATATTTTTTGATTGTTATAGTGAAGTGCTGTTATAGATGACATATACAATAACATAATATAAAAATCGGTTTCGAGAAAAACTTAGCTTTTATAGTGAATGGTGTTATATAATAATGTTATTATAGAGAGGTCTAACCGCAACTTCTTATTGTTCATCATGAAATATTCACTTCTATTTCCTTTAAAAGAAAACATTAATTTTGCATTAAAATTTATTGCGACCACAAACTATTAAAAAGGAACTAATTTTTATCTCGAGGTAAATACCACGAGAGTACAAAGCACATAGAAGCTTTTTTTAAGTATTTGTCTGTCGCTAATTCCTGATTTTTTAACTGATCAACTTATGCTTGACCTGTTCCATTTCCATCTTCTCCCTCATTTTCCTTAGACATTTCTTCTAATGATTTCCCTTTTGATTCAGGTACCAACAATGTAAACAACATCCCAAAAAAATTAATAAAACCTAAAACAATCAAAGATTTTCTCACACCAATACCCGGGGGATAACCCGCATCAGTCTTCTTCGGATCATTGGATTGTGCAGCATATAAAAACCCGAATGCTCCAACCATAGCTCCCGCTTTTCCAGCAGCCGCGGAAATCCCATGGCATGTTGACCTTAGCCTCGCGGGGAAAATCTCCGCGGGGACAACAAATGTGGTCGCGTTTGGACCAAAATTAGCAAAGAAAAACGTTAACGAATACATGATCACGAATCCAATTTTATTGTCCTTGTGTGTCCAATGATCATAAGGAATGGCCAACGCGAACATGAACACTGTCATGAAGAAAAACCCCATCAATTGTATCGCGAATCGGCCTATTTTATCGATGAATATTACAGTAAACCAGTACCCTGGAACAGTACTACAGAGAGCAATAAGTGTTTGTGCTCTCGCAATTTTGTACACCTCTTCCATTGCATTCATCGATTCGGGTGGAGGGATCCATCCAATCGCGCTAAAAATATCTTTTTGAAAAAGATTTTGGCTATAGAAAGCAATGTCTAACAAAAACCATGTACTAGTTGTACCAAGCAAGTGAAGTCCATGGCGACGAAGGAATTGTATCGTAAACAACCCGAAATCGTTCCCTTTTTCTTGCACGAGCTTCGCTACTTTTTCTTCTTCCGCTTCTATTTCAACTTGTAAAACTCTTGACATGTCACTAGCCGCCTGTTTCGCGTTTTTGGCCACTAAGGCCGTGTAACGCGCTGTTTCAGGCATCTTCATTCGCCAATAATAAGTTACTCCGGCTGGTAGAGCACCAAACATGACGATCAAACGCCATGCAAGATCGGCTTCAGGGACCGTAGAAGCACTAGCATTGACCTGATATGATGGTGCAGGGTACCTTGCTTTAAATAAAGCGGAAATAATGATGGCAACCATTCCACCACACAAAATTCCGAAACCTTGCATGGCGAATACAGCAGCAATAAACGCGCCACGTGTCTTTTTGTTGGCGTACTCAGACATTATTGTGGCGGATAAAGGGTAGTCGCCACCAATGCCAAATCCGAGCCAAAATCGGAAGAAGCAAAGGGTAGTCATAACCCCTTTTGGCGTATGGCCAAAAGAAAGTCCAGAGGCAATAGAACAAAGTACCATAAGCATAAGTGTCATTCCATAAACTTTTTTCCTTCCTAATTTATCTCCAAGCCACCCAAAAAACAGTTGTCCGGCAAGGGTCCCACAGAACGCGACGCCATTAACCGCGGCTGACACGTTAGGAGGAAGAGTTCCAGGCTTTGTTGCGCCGTCGCGGTGATAGTAAATGCGGCCAAGTAATTTTGTGACCAAAGAAATGCAGAATAGGTCATATGCATCAGTAAAAAAGCCCATACCAGCAACCACAATTGCAGTGAAATGGTACAATTGTGTTTTGGCTACATCAAGTGCATTTAACACTTCCAATTGCTCTTTAGCCATGAGTTAGTATACTCTTTGTCAAAACTCCAAATCCTGCAAAAAACATAGTGGAAATATTACAACTAATAAGAATATTTTTTAATGTATTAATAGAATATACAGGGAAAGCCTTGGCGTAATTGGCAAAGTTGTCGTCATGTGACCAGGAGGTCATGGAAACAACCTCTTGCAGAAATACAGGATAAGACTGCGTACAATAAACCCCTGTGATCCGGCTCTTCCCTGAACCCTGCTCATAGCGGGAGCTTAGTGCACCTGACTGAAAAGGCCAACCCGCTGCACGAAGCATCCCGCGTTTACGCAGGACCCGGAAGAAGGACCGCACTCCAAGGGGCGTGATATAGGCAACCTACCTTGATGAGAGCATCAATGACTGATTTTACGACTCGAACCCGTGAACTATATATTATACAGAGACAACTTTAGCGTTGGTTCATGTCTCCCCTCAAAATGTACTAATAGAAGCTAATCTGAAAATTATGGGTGTAAATTGTGTATAATTATGGGATGGATAATTTGATGTTGACAACTCAGTAAAAGACAAAGGCAAGCCAACTAAGATTTGTGTAAACATGCTAATTTTTAACATCAAAGAGTGAAAACAAATTTAGAGCCTAAGCGGTAAATATAGTCAACATTAACAAAGCAGTTACAAATGTGCCATTTACATCAAATACTTTTAACCCTTAACTTATACTTATTTACATTTTACATGACACTTTTTCCAACAAGAATGACATATTTATAAAGGGCAATCCGGTGTATTGAGTTTTCGTTATATGCGGGCTTCGAAGAAGCGTCGGCCTACAAGGATCTATACAGTCTTAAGTATTTTTATAAGAGGCTATTTCCACGGCTTGAACCCGTAACCTCCAGGTCACGTGACAGCCAACAACTTTACCAGTTACGCCAAGGCTCCGTTCAAGAATGACATATTTATATTTTTGAAAATATTTAATTTTAAACTTTCTTTTTTTCCTTTAGTGAAAAAAACATCTAGATTAACAAAAGAAATATAGAGTGTGAACTCATTGATCAAGAGACTTGTTTTCGCCATGAAAACAATCATAAGACTTGACACCTTTATTTCCTCCAAAATACTAGATTTAGCCAATTCGTGCGCGGATGTGGATTTCCCAATGGATTCTACAGATTCGGATTTGGATACCCTCCGCATAAACATATGGATAGGGATGCCGATTCAGATACGAATAGAAAGGCTCATTTGAGTGATTCATAAATCCTCGTCGGGATAAACAAGCAAGGGTTCACTACTAGAATCGGTCAAAATTGCTGATTTTCGACTAAATTCCGACCAATTTTAATTGGACGGGAAAATGTTGGTCGCAAACGAGTACCGACCGCAATTGATCGGAAATTAGAGGATGATCATCCTCACTTATGGGAATGCAGCCATGCATGGCCATACCACCAAAAAAACCACTAAAAAAAATATAAAAAAAATAAAAGAAAATGAAACCAAGAAAAAAAAGAGTATTAAAAGGAAAGATATATACACTCACCTTAAAGAGATTTACACCAAGTTTCTCTGAGCCACTCAACACCAACTGGTGAAAAATTTAGAAAATGAAGAAAGCAAACTAAGTTCTAATTTCTTAAGTCCAAGAGTTCACAAAAGAGTGAACTAGAATTTGGTGTTGCATTTATAAGATAGATTGAACAAATATATATAATCTTTTAGAGATAAGAGTAAAAATCTGAAGTTTGGAAAAAGAGGAAAAGATGAGTAAATGACATTTAGGGAGAGGACCAATCGGTGTAAAACGTCGTTATGGAAAAATGACAATGTATATACGCTCTCAAAATAATAGTCAAAAATATATATTTTTGTATATATATACATTCTGTAAGTTATATACAAAAATTATACAAATTTTATACACGTTGACTACCGAATGTTAATAGTTTCTGACGCAAGTTAAAAGTAAAAATTCCTTTTTATTTTATTTTATTTCTCATTGTTTTGTATTTCGCCCGACCAATTTGAATTATGTCGGGAAAATCCTACTTTGGGGATAAAGAACTTCTTATTATCAAAGACGATATTATACACATGACTCAAACCTGCGATCTCTGGTCAAGAATGAATGAGTATTTACTATTTCACCGTATTGGCTCCTTGTCACCTCTCTTAACTATTAACCCGCTTTATATTATTTATCTTTTAAATTTTCACATATTTGAAAGAAAAATCTTTAATTGTATTAACTATAAAATTATTTATCCAAACGATTTTCTTACTTTCTTAACTTTTGCATATCTTTTAAAAATATTTGATTCTATTAACACAAAAGAGTACTTGTCTCAATTCTTATTTTTTTCCCCCTTAAATTAACAATTAATTATTTCCCCTACATCACTATACTTATTGACCTTTGTATCTTGTGACTACAATGGGTCCAATGTATGTTGTTCAATTAACCATACCATCCTCTTTGAACTCTATTTTGTCCTTATTTATTTAGTTAGTTAGTTAGTGTCAACCCCCCCCCCCCCCCCCCCCCCCTTTCTTTTTTTT
>ML274576.1:0-15058 GCA_005239495.1 Nicotiana undulata | reverse complement strand
CCCCCCCCCTAATTTTTTGTAATTTACACACGCAATTAATTTGAATTACAGATAATAGAGATACAATCCAGCATCCTTATATAATAACACTTTACTATAAATGCCAAGCTTTCGGGAATCAATTTTCATGTTATGTTATAATATATGTTCTCTATAACAGTACTTCGCTATAACATCTAAAAATATTCGGAATAAACGAGATTGTAATAGAGAGATTAGACTGTATTAATGCGAATACCAGATCATTAATGTAACTTCAACCGTTAACAACTCGAATCCCTCTTGTTTTTATTAATTTATTCCCTTTTTACATTTGGTTTCTATTCTTTATCTTTTCTAATCAAGCTCGTGATCCAAAAAATAATTATAATGAATAAAAAAGAAAAAGAAGAATAATAGCACTACAAAATTAAAGAGAGGGGCTAGCTCGTAAAACATATTTGAATTAACCAGGTTGGGCTGAGGACTGGGCTAAAAATACGGATCAGCCCAGACCAAACACCAAAAATCATCTGGGCTGGACTGGGCCAGGCCCTTAAGGTAGTCTTCTGCTCTATACGTTAAAGAATGGGGCATTTGCATCTATACCCGCTTTTTGTGTCACGTTTTAATTTATACCCGCTTTGCAAAAAAATTACAAGCGTACCCACTTTTTGCGCAATTTCAGGTACACGGGCCTGAAGTAGCAAAAAATTTTGCCTGAAGTGTACCAAAACTTCAGATATTATTGCATGAAGTTTGGCCTAACTTGCAAAGGTAATCACGCAAATTTCAATTCATAGTGAAAATGCCAAACTTCAGTTCAATAAAACAACAACGTGTGTTGGCTGAAGTTTTTGTTTGTAATTGTTGAACTTCAGCATTCTAGTAGCTGAAGTTGTGTTTTGTATTTGCTGAACTTCGACATGTTTTAGCTGAAGCTTTTGTTTGTAATTGCTGAACTTTAGGATTCTGGTAGCTGAAGCTTTGTTCTTTATTTGCTGAACTTCAGCATATTTTAGCTGAAGCTTTATTCTGTATTTGCTGAACTTCAGTATGTTTTAACTAAAGCTTTGTTCTGTTTGTGATGAACTTCAGGGCTGAAGTTTGTTTTATATTTGCTGAACTTCAACATTCTTAGAACTGAAGTTCTAAGCAACAATGAATTTTGATATTCATGATTAGCAGCGATTGATGTTGTTCATTTCAAAGATTAAAAAAGAATGAAAAATATTTTCGACATGAAAACAAGTTATTACAGATAAAGTAGAACTAAAAACCAATGTGCATGTAAAGCTAAAAAATCTATGAGGTTAAATTATTGTGAATAAGACCAAACTGAACATAACGGGACAAGCATATATATAGTTCTTGCTTATTTGTTGTGGACATAGCCTGTTCTGATCTCACTATATTTGCAAATGTTACTATTTTACATAATTCAACTAAGGACAAAAGATTCATATCGTAAACTTTTAAATATTTCAAAGAGGAAAGGAGTTAGGGTGTGTTTGGTATGAAGGAAAACAGGAAAATATTTTCCAATTTTCCCATGTTTGGTTGGCTTAAATATTTTGGAAAACATTTTCCTCATCAACTCATTTTCCTCCAATTGGAAGAAAATATTTTCCCTGTCAGGAGTAGGGAAAATATTTTCCATAACTACTTCTCAACCTTCCCTACCCTATTTCTTATCCTCACCAACCCACCCCTACCCCGCAAAAAAATATTTATTTTTACTTTTTTTTTTATTTTGAAATTTCTGTTTTTTTTTAAATAAAGAATGCATGTTTATTATTACATAGCTCGAAGAAAAGATTACACGTAAAAAGTTTACCTCAAATCTCAAGTTAGTTCACCTCTGAATGTTGGCGCTATCAAGATATAGAAGTAAAGTGAATGCTAAACCTAAACAAAAATAAGTAACATGAATTAATTGGTAATAAAGAACCAAACCACAATAACAAATCATAGACAAAGAAGAACTAAAAAATCCTAAACCAAATGAAAAGCTACATCGTAATAAACAATCCTAATTATACCTAAACAAAGGAGAGCATAGAGAAATATAAACCTAAATAAAGTAAAGTCCTAGCCAACAGAAAACACTAAACGAGAGTTTTTGTTTTTCGAAAAAAAAAAAATTCTGATTATAATTACAATTATATTCAACGTGGAATGCATATACGAAGGGTAAAAAAGACGAACAACATTTCGATGGGGGTTTCGTACTTTTAATATAGTATAGATTAATGACTACAATTACAAGTATATCCAACATATAATGCACTTACGAAGGGTAAAAAAGGCGATCGACATTTCGATAGAATCTTCGTGCTTTTAATATAGTATATGGATGTATAGATTATTACATAACTTCAAGAATATAGTATAAGATAGAAATTTAGTGAGAATATAGAATAATAGCTTCTTTTATAGTTATAGAATTTTAGAAACTTAAATTAATTTCAAAATAAAGAGTAAAAACGGAAAGGACAATCCTTCTACTGTATTGATACCAATATATTGAGAAGAAACGAAGACGTGTCCTAAACTAAGGCCAAATAGATAGAAGCCTAATTTGGTCAGTCTACCTTTGAAGAATTTGAGTCCTAAACTAAGACCAGACTATGTAATTTGAATCCCATATTGACCACAAGTAAAATCTCTGAATCCCTAAAACTTAATTTAACCAAATATAATGAATGATCTCTTAAAGATATCCTCTGGCTGTTATTTAAAAATAAGTAAGAGATTACACTATATATAATACATGTTCATCGAGTAATAACACTTTTTTTACAGTATTATTACATATAATTGATAGTATATTGTATACCCCTTAATTGTATAATGTATATATTTAGTCATTAATGAACAAAAAAATATATTATATATTCTACACATGAAATGATGGTATAATATACTTTCTACCTAAGTAAATATACAATATACTTAAAGAAATTGTATATTGTACATAGTATAAATATACAATATACTACATACGATATACCATATACTATATATAAACCTCTTATATCCAATGTTCTTTATTTGTATATAGATAGTAGAGCATCTAAATATATTTTGAAAATACGTATATTAATGTATTCATATATACTATATGAAAAGTATCAACATATATTATACCAAATTCATAAATAAATATTTTGGCATTTTGCCTTAATACATGATACTACGTGATTAAACATTGTTACTGAACAAATAAATATAAGAATATTAATTTCTATTGATTGAATTTAATACCGAACAAAAGAAAGAAAAAAGAGGAAAAAAAGAATACTGAGCTAACCATATGAAGTTTTATCTTTAGGAATTTGTACAAATTTGTATCAATCGAACAAATATATCTTTTCTTACATTATTTTTAATATTGAAATTCTTTTGAAGTGAATAATTAGGCGTTTGGACATAAAAATTATAATTTTGAAAAACAAAATATTTGATGTTTAGTTGAAAAATGATATTTGAAATTTGAAATTGTGTTTGAACATACATTTCACTTGAAAAAATATTGCAGTTTTGTAAGTGGAAAACAAAAATTTCTAAACTTATTTGAAAAAGTGGTCAAATTTGAAAAATCACCTTTCGCAAATTTTTCAAAACTTACAAAATTTCATAGACAAACACTTTTTGAAAAAACAGGAAAAATTATCTATGGACAAACGCATGGGCGAAGCCACACTTTGCTTAGAGTGGTCAATTGAGCACCCTTTGTCGGAAATTATATTGCATATATATGTAAAATGTTAGGTTTCAGAGGTATATAACGTATATTGAACATCTTTTTTAGAATTTTTTTTTTATACTTATTTCAAGTTCGAACAACTTTTAGAAAATTTCTGGCTTCGCTACTGGACAAACGAGCCCTAATAATTTAAAGTATAGTCGAAATATCAATGATATGGATTAGATAGTGCAATACAATAAAGAAATTAAAGTCAAATTAGAACTTAATTATTAGTTTCAAATCAAAAATATGTAGAGCAAATCCAGCGAAAGAAACAGTCGTGCAGACTGCTAATTATTCACGTCATGTACTTTTAAGTAGATAGAGTTGACTTTTGTTTGGCTATAATTTATGTTTGAGTGAGGAGATAATTTATTAAATTGGTTCAACTTTTGATATTGAATTATATTATTAAAAAAAAAATTGCACATAGAAAACTATGGATATTTTGCTTTATTTGTTTATTCAATTAAAAAGAAAGGGAAATAAAGAAGAGAAAATGTTCTTTGAGTTTTTCCAAATTATATTTTTCTTTAGTATCTTAATTCTAAAATACGGATAAACTACAGACCCGTTTGTCCATGAAAAATATTTTTCTTTGATTTTTTTTTTCCAAAAATGTGTTTGTCCATAAAATTTTGTAAATTTTTTAAAGAAAATTCGAAATCGAGATTTTAAACAATCAAAATTGAAAAAATTTCAAAATACTTTTTCTCTACTCACAAAATTAAAATATTTTTTCAAATGAAATACATGTCCAAACATACTTTTAAATTTTAAATTTCAAATACCATTTTTCAACTTAACTCCACATGTTGGGATCAAACTGGGCTTCTTCTTGTTGTTGTTGTTGATGTCCAAACGCCTACTAAAATTAATTATTGTTTGTCTTACGTATTTATTTAAAAATAAGGTATTTGTATTGGTGGTAAATAAATGGTACACGTGAAATTATATTTAGCTGACAGAGCATGATACGTGGAACAATGAGGAAATGACAACTGGAATATTTATTCAAAAGATGTAAGAAGCACAAGAAGTACGAGGTAAACACCCACAAGATAAAATGGAACCAATATTCGAACCTAAAATGGTCGATGAAGATGCACATGCGGAATGTAAATAGGGAAGATTCGTGAACCTTCAATTAATGAGGAAGGGGAATCAAAATCGTTACAAAATCTTCATGAATAGTTGCGATTACCAATCATAACGGACAATTAATGTCATTAAAGTTCATAATGATTCTACCATAAATGGAAGGAAACGTTATATTTGTAAACTCCTATATAAAGGAAGATAATATCACTTGTAAATACACGTTCTGACTTCTATTGGAATATAATTATTTTCTTTTGATTATTCAGTACAATCAATTACTTTTAATATCTTTTTGTCAATTTTATTTCCTTTCAAGTGATTCATTACGAAAGTAAGGAATTTCTTGGTTATCAGTAACCCGTGTTCTTCTAAAAAAAGGCTTTGACTAAAAATCTAATTTTTTTGGTTAAACAAATTGGTTCCGTTGTCGGGAATCTGATAATCTTTTTACTTTCCAAATCCTTCTTTCTCAGAACCAAATCATGTCAGCTGTCAACAACAATAACCAACAAGTGGGAGCATCTCCAGTTCCTTCACCACAAGAATCTCCACGCCATTCTCGAGAAGGAACACCTGAAAGATCCACTTCTCACACAAATGAACATCATGGAGATGAGCAGACCGTCGAGCAAGATGCCCCGAAACAGTTGATCGCTGAACATGTGAACAATTTTCTCCAAGCTTTTGTGAGGGGATTGCCAACTGCACCACCACCTCCTCCCCCAAATAATACTGCAACCATAGAAAATCCACGCTCCGGGCTTGCCCATTCAGGATGCGCGAGAATTCCTAATGAATCACGTGATGGGAGGTCAGGTACACCAAATAACTTTGATTTACAAATTTTGGTACTAATTTTGCAGAAGCAGGTGAAAGAGCAAAACGATCGCATCGAACAAATACCTGGTGTACCACCTGTGATTAAGGGAGTGGATATCGACAAATATTCACAACAACCCTGGAAGCCGAGCGTGAACCCACTGCCCATTCCTAAGAATTTCAAAATGCATGACATCGCAAAATATGATGGAATAACTGATCCACGTAATCATGTAACTGCATTCACAACAAGCGTAAAAGGCAATGATTTGACCAAGCAAGAAATTGAGTCGGTTTTGGTCAAAAAATTTGGAGAAACACTCACGAAAGGGGCTTTAACATGGTATTCTCTTTTTCTTGAAAATTCTATTGATTATTTTGCTGACCTTGCAGATTTATTCATAAAAACACATTTTGGAGCTCAAAAAGTTGAAATAAGGATGGAAGATATATTCAAGGTAAAACAAGGAGTTGCTGAGTTACTCAGGGAGTTTGTGGATAGATTTCAACGTGAGAGAATGATGCTTCCTCGAGTACCTGATAATTGGGCAGCCATGTCGTTCACAAGTAATTTGAATGAAAGGAGTTCAGAAGCCACGAAAAGACTCAAGCAAAGCTTACGAGAATTCCCTGCCACTACATGGAAAAATGTATTCCTTGCCAAGCTGCGGGCTGAAGAAGATATTGACGCGCAATCAAGAGAGGGTGAAAGAACAAATTTGAGGCAGTCTAAGTCTGAAAAGAGGTCCGGTAAAAATAGATACGAGCCTTATATAGGACCCACAGAGAGAGACTCACGATCCAAGACAGAAAATGTACGGTCTGATCCTAGGTCGAGGAACAGAGATATGGGATCATCATCAAGGTTCAGAAAGGAACGAGATGTACGTGATAGAGATACCAACACGAATGCAAGGATTGGTGATTATAGTTCCAATATTAGCACATCTGAGTTAGTAGTTATTCTAAGGCATGTGGGAGATAAGGTGCGGTGGCCAAAGGAAATGAGATCAAACCCAAGCAGAAGAAATCCAGATATCTGGTGTGAATTTCATAATGATCATGGCCATAAAACAGGTGATTGGAGATTGTTACAAGGTGAAGTGGAGCATATAATAAAACAAGGTTATTTGACCGACTTATTCAGCGAGAAAGGCAAGCAATCTTATATGAAAAATAGACAAAAAAACCTCCAAAACCTCTGTCTCCAAAAAGAACAGTTAACGCGATAAGTGGAGGAGAAGAAATCAATGGTGTAACATACACAACTGCGAAAAAGACATCAAAATTTACTGTGACCCACGGGAAGCGAGTTCGCCAAGTTTGGAGGAAGACAATATAACATTTGATGATGCAGATGCAAATGGCTTGATAATTCCTCACAGTGATGCACTGGTAATATCTTTACTTATACATAATACTAATGTAAAACGAGTTTTGATTGATCCAGGTAGATCCGTGAATACTATTCTTCTGATAGTGGTAAATGAAATGCAAATGAGTGACAAGATAGTACCAAAAGCACGATCCTTATATGGGTTCCTTAATTCAACTGTTATTACAAAAGGGGAAATAGTGCTTACAATGTTTGCAGAAAGAGTTATCAAAGACACGAAATTCCAAGTGATAGACATGGACTTGGCCTATAATTTGATTCTTGGGAGGCCACGGATTCATGACATGGATGTCTTACCATCTACGTTACATCAAGTCATTAAATTTTCTTCACAATGGGGAATTCGGCAAATCCAGGGAGATTAGCAAGTTTTAAAGAATATCAATTCAATGGTATAATCACGCACGATGAATGAAGATACGAGCAAGAATCCCGTTGAAGATGAGGTAAATAAGATCTCAGCTAAAGGTGGCTCAAGGAAAGCATATGTATATTCGAGACCTGATGTCATTCAAGAACCATAGGAGAATGAAAACATCAAAACAATAATTGAAGAGCTCGAAGCTGTTATACTATTTGAACAATGGCCAGACCAAATTTTTTATACTAGAGCGAAGCTAAGCCCAGAAATAAGAGGTAAGTTAATTGAATTTTTGAAAGCTAATACAGATTGTTTGCCTGGTCGCATTCAGATATGACAGGTATACCTCCGGAGGTGATGACCCACAAACTGAATAAAGATCCCTCGTACCTACCTGTCAAGTGAAAGAAGAGGAAGCAAGGCTCTTTCAAAAATCAAGTGATTCATGATGAGGTACAAAAACTCTTTAAAATCGGTTCAATACATGAGGTAAAATACTGTAACGACCCGACCGGTCGTTTAGAGCATTTGTATTTTTGCTCAGTAGTTTGGGGGCACGAGTAGCTCTGTATGATAAATTAGGACTTGTGTACAAAAATTTGAGGTCATTCAGACGTGGTTTGATAGGTTTCGGCGTCGCTGGAAAATTTTGGAAGTTTAGAAGTTCTTAGGCTTGAATTCGAGGTTGATTTGGTGTTTTGGTGTTGTTTGGGTGTTCCGGAGGTTTGAGTAAGTTCGTGTAGTGATATATAACTTGTTTGAATTATTGGTTGAGGTCCCGAGGGCCTCCGGTGAGTTTCGGATAGGTTTGGGTTGTGTTGCGCTCATTTTTCTTATGTTTCGACGTTGTTTCTTCAAGCATAAATGATATCATATTGAACAAATAAACATTTGTTTCTGTTTTGATTGAAGCCTTAGATCTGTATCGTAATTACGGCTCCGTAGAAAAATGAATCGTCGAATTTGGACATCGTATGAGGATTTTATGGTCATTTTACTAAGGTTGCCAGATTTGTCAGATTAATTACGAAATTGCCACTGACGGGACATTTAAAAATCTGCATTATTTGCAAATATTAAAACCTACATATCTCCTTCATTATAAGATCAAATTGAGTGATTCAAAAGCCTAACTTGACTAAAATTTCACAAGGAATCCACTAGAGGCATAAAAGTGAGTTTCATGATTGTTTGGCACAAAAAACGAGGTAGAGTAACTGGCAGAAAAATATATAAAACAAATGTTTGTTCTTTCGGTCAAAGTTTGAGTTGAGGAGCTCGGATTTGAGAGATTTTGGAGGCGATTTTCACCATATGAATTTGGGTAAGTGTTCTCTACTCAATTTTGGTTATATTTCATGGATCTATCTTCGTTTTTGGGATTTGATTGATGATTTCAAAGTGAAATTGAGGGAGTTAGGGTTTGAGTTTTGGAGAGTGTTAGGTGATGATTTGAGGGACCAAACGGAGTCCGATTTTGATAACCTTTATATGGTTAGACTCGGGAGAGGACGAGGGTTTTGATTTTTCCATTTTTGACTGAATTCGAGACGTGGGGCCAAGTTTTGGCCAATTTCGGATTTTAGGCTTATTTTGTAGTTTTATTGTGGAATTTGATTTGTTAGCCCATGTCGATGGTATTAATCTGATTATAGTTATATTCAGAGCTTTTGGAGACCGAGTCCAAAGACGAGGGCATCCCGGAATAGGATTTTGTGCGGTTAAGGTAAGTAACAATTTTAACTCTGACTTTGATGGTATAAAGCCCGAAGAATTTGATATCATGTGACTGTTTGGAGGTGATACCCACACTAGATGACGTGTGGGTGTACACCTCGAGGGATTGAGACTTGGTCCATCCCGTGGGGCTATGAGGCCTAATAACCATTATTTGTGTTTATGCATTTACTTGTTGGGGAACTTGTCTACCTTCATGTTAGAAATCATGTTTAGGGCTCATTCATGCTCACGTTATTTGTACTCAGTCATAGAAATTATTGTCAATGTTTACCTCAGTCTCTATTATTTTGCTGTTATGTTGTGATACTTGATGTGGGGTGTGTCCCCTTATTTTTGGTGCATTGTGAGGCTAGAGAGGTACATGACTGAGTGAGGCCGGGAGCCTGGTTGTGAGAATATTAATACCATAGCGCGTGATCTGTCCGTGTAGCACATGAGCTGACCGTGCGAGTCCAAGTATTGATACCATAGTGCGTGAGCTGTCCGCATAGCACGTGAGCTAACCGTGCGTATGTAGGTATTGATATTATGGCATGTGAGTTGTGTGTGCTTAGCGCTTGGGCTTTGGGAGCCCCGCTGAAGTCTGTACACATCCCTAGTGAGCGTAGAGTGTTGAGTGTATTGAGTGTTGAGTGTTGAGTGCTGAGTGATGGAGTGACATTGCTGTGAGGTTGAATTTACTTTTGTTGTTGCTGCATTTATCTGTTAAATTTCTTTATGGCATTTACTGAGTTATGGAATTTACCTGTTTATTCATGTTATTTTTAAATTGTGAAAAAAAAATAATTGGACTGTTTTGCTTAGCTCGTCTCTACTACTCAATTCCTTAGTTATTTCTGTTACTACTGAGTCGGCTGTACTCATACTACACCCTGCACTTCATGTGCAGATCTAGATGAGTTAGAGCGCGGTGATCATTGAGTTCAGGCCGGCTATTTGCGGAGACTGCAAGGTAGCTGCTAGCATCCACAAGACCTTGTTACTCCTTTTATCATCTATTTCCTCTTTTAGACAGTTAGACAGTTTAGATATCTTATTTCATAGTTTTAGCGCTCATGACTTAGTGACACCCTGATGTTTGGGGCTAGCTTCTGTATCTTTATATGAATTATATTTAGAGTTGATTTAGTTTATGAGAAATTTAAATATTGATATTGTTTTATTAAATTCTTAAAATCGACAATAGTAATATTCGGTAAGTAGGCTTTCCTAGTAACACGATAGGCGCCATCACGACCTAGGTTAGAATGTAGGTCGTGAGAAATACCCTAATTGGTTAACTAATACTGTGGTAGTTACAAAAAAAGAATGAAAAATGGAAGGTTGGCGTAGATTATATTGATTTAAATAAAGCCTGCCCGAAAGATTCATTCCCTTTACCACATATAGGTCAATTGAGTGATTCTAACGCAGGTCATGAGCTGTTGGGTTTTTTAGATGCATATTCAGGTTATAATCAAATAAAGATGGATCCCCAAGATGAGGAAAAAACTTCGTTTATTATAAACAATGAGACTTATTGTTACAAAGTTATGCCTTTTGGTTTGAAAAACGTTGGGGCCACGTATCAAAGGTTGGTGACCAATATGTTTCAAGAACACCTGGGAAAAACTATGGAAGTATATATCGATGATATGATAGTCAAACACGAGCAGGAGATCACTTTTAACATCATTCAAGCACCTTCGATATCCTCTGCAGATATAATATGAAATTAAAACCAGAAAAATGTGCCTTCGGCGTGGCTTCAGGTAAGTTTTTAGGTTTTCTTGTATCTAACTGAGGTATTGAAGTAAACCCTGCACAGATCAAAGTCATTGAAGAAATTCCCGACGTACTCACGAACAAAAAAGAGGTACAAAGATTGACAGGAAGAATAACAGCTTTGGGAAGATTTATTTCCAAATCCTCGGAGAGAAGTATCAAATTCTTTTCAGTATTGAAAAAGCAAAATCAGTTTGAATGGACCGAGGAATGGCAACAAGCCCTCAAAAATCTAAAAGCATAGTTGTCAAATCCACCCCTACTGGCTAAGCCAAAAGATGGAGAGAGGTTACTGGTCTATCTCGCAGTTTCAGAAATGGCAGTAAGTGCAGTTTTAGTACGAGAAGATAAATGTAAACAATCTCCAATTTATTATGTTAGTAAATATTTGTTGGATACTGAGACTCGATATACTCACTTAGAAAAACTTGCTTTAGCATTAGTTATGACATCTAGAAAGTTGAGACCTTATTTTCAATGTCACCCTATCTCCGTAGTAACTGCTTATCCTCTAAGGAATATATTACATGAACAAGAATTGTCTGGGAAATTAGCTAAATGGGATATAGAATCAACGAATATGATATCATGTACCAACTTAGAATTGCAATAAACTCACAAATTTTGGCAAATTTTGTAGCGCGTTTCAGCACAGAAATAGTTCCTGAAGCAGAAAAGGAACTACATGTATTCACCGGATCAGGTACATGGACTCTATTTACTGATGGCTCCTCGAATGTTAAAGGAGCAGGTTTAGGTATTATTTTAATCCCACCTTTGGGAGAAAGTATAAGACAAACAATAAAATTCTTTTCCTATACTACCAATGAAGCAGAGTACGAGGCTGTGATTGCAGGTTTGGAACTGGAACGAGAACTCGCTATAGAGAAGATCGTAATTAAAAGTGATTCCCAACTGGTAGTTAACCAGATGCAGGGGACTTACATAGCTAGAGAGGCACGAATGCAACAATATTTGGAAAATGCACGAGAATTGATAAGATTGTTTTAATCATGGAAAATTGTGCAAATACTCAGGGAGGAGAATGCGAAAGCATATGCACTAGCTAATCTTGCGTCAGTTACGGAAATAACAAATGCAGAATATGCTATCGTAATACATTGATTTCATTCAGCACTGGACCAGGATAAAAATTAGGTAAATTTCAATAATTTAACTTGGGACTGGAGAAAAGAATTTGTTAATTTTCTGCAGTATGGAACCTAACCTGAAGACAAGAAAGAGTCTCAGTTACCTCGACGAAAAGCTGCCTATTACTGCTTAATTCGAGAAAATTTATATCGAAAGATGTCCGGGGGAACTTTAGCAAGATGCCTTTGAACCTGCTTAGATAGAATATGTGATGAGAGACGCACACGCGGGACATTGCGGAAATCACGCAGGAGGAAGATCCTTGGCAAAAACTTTAATTAGAGCGGGGTACTGCTGGCCGAAAATGGAAGAAGATGCAGAAAACTTTGTAGTGTATTGTGACAAAAGTCAACGATATGGCAATAACATGCATCGCCCAGCAGAATTATTACATACGATTATTTTCCCGTGGCCATTTATGAATTGGGGAATGGATATTGTGGAACCATTTCCACAAGCTAAAGGAAAGGAACGATTTTTGTTAGTGTTAACAAATTATTTTTCCAAATGGGTAGAGGAAGGAGACTTCAAACATGTGCGAGAGAAGGAAGTAATAGATTTTATTTGGCAAAACATTATATACTGATTCAGAGTGCCAAGAGAAATCGTATGTAGATAATGGCCCACATTTTATAGGCACGAAAATCAAATAATTTTTTGAGAGTTGGCAAATCAAATGAATAACTTCCCCACCTTCTCATCCCATGGCTAATGGACAAGCTGAATCAACAAACAAGATTATTATTGAAAAATTTGAAGAAGAGATTAGAGGAATCAAAAGGCAATTGGCCCGAGGTGTTACCAAGAGTACTATGGGCTTATCGAACGACAACAAACACAAGCACAAAAGAAACTCCATTTTCACTAGTTTATGGTGTTGAAGCCTTAATTCTAGGTGAGCCAAGTACGAGATTTACACAAGCAACTGAGGAATCAAATGGTGAAGAGATAAGAATGAATTTAGACTTACTCGAGGAAATGAGAGAAGCGACTCTAACAAGAATGGCAGCTCAGAAGCAAAATATTGAGCGATACTACAACAGGAAAGCTCATCTCAGATACTTCAGGATTGGGGATGTTGGCACATGTCACTGAATGGGTTTTGAAGATTGACAACAAGTGTCCAGTTGAACCAGGTCCATCATAGCACACACTTCTGTATGAAGCAGTTGGATCGCAAATCGTACAAATCTAGGAGATATTAGAGTTTTCTAAATATCAAAGAACTAAGAGAATGTCTCCTAATATGAAAAGGTTGCAAATTGATAGAAAAGACAGAAGTTGATTTCAGCTAGGACAGGAATAGAGGAAAGAAGTTGAGTTACAATCAAACTTGTCTACCAAGTAAGAGTTGGATCAGAATTGTATCATGGACTCAACAAACGGCCTCTATAAATAATCAAAGTATTACGGCTGAAAGAGGGACGCACAAGTACAAAAGTGAATCAAGTTCTGAAGCAAAAGTTCCAGAGGTTTTGCAAGCAGAATTGTTGTGCGATACAAAGGCTACAGTTCAACTAGAAGGAACAGTTTCGTTGTCTGTATATCGAGTCTAGTTGATTGTAGTAGGAGTTTAAACATTGTATCTTATCATCTTTATTAGAAGCAAATTGTAATAGGTACAAATTGATCAAGTTAGAGTTAGCTTGAATTCTGTAGAAATTAGCTAGAGGCTAGTTGATACAAAGAGGATTAGAGTTAGTCCTAGGATTACAAAAGAGTTTATTTTGTAAGTCCGTTTTGGCTCAGTGTTTAGTGAAGAGTTTGAGCAAATCCTACTGAGGAGTAGGTCGTGGTTTTTTCACCTTTTGAGCCAGGTGTTTTCCACGAAAAAATCCTTGTGTCTTTACTATTACTGCTTAATTATTCCGCAAACTGTAGTAAGTAGTAGATTAAGAAGAACCAGGTTCTTCTTATTAGACGGCACTCGAAAATTGGGTACTCACAATTTATTTATAATATTGTGCAGTATTGAAGTCTAAAACATCAATTGGTATCAGAGCAGGTTATCCTTGAAGAGGCTAACACCTAGGAAAAGATCAAGATGAGTGCACCACCTGGGAATTGGGAAGGACAATCAACTGCAAGGCCACCACTCTTCAACGGGCAGTACTATTCTTGGTGGAAGAATAGAATGAAGGATCACCTTATTGGAGAGGACTATGAACTCTGGGACATAGTCACTGATGGACCACTTACAACAATGAAGAAAACTGCTGAAGGAGTAGATGTGCCTAAAACTAGGGCTGGCTGCACGGCTGAGGATATGAAGAAATGGGAGAAGAATGCCAAGGCTAAGAAGTGGCTAGTGTGTGGACTAGGACCAGATGAATACAACATAATCCAAAGTTGTACCACTGCCAAAGAAATCTGGGATACTCTACAAGTGGCACATGAAGGAACAACTCAAGTGAAGAGGTCTAGAGGTACGCTGCTATACTCTCAGTATAAAAACTTCACTATGAAGGAAGGTGAAACAATTCAGGAGATGTACACAAGGTTCACAACCTTGACTAATGAACTCAAGTCTCTTGGAAGAGTCATCCTTGAGGAATACAAGGTTGAGAAGATCTTGACTAGGGTTCTACCTATCTCCTGGGAAAGCAAGATAACTGCCATTCAAGAATCCAAAAATATGGCAACCCTCAGACTAGATGAGTTGATTGACAATCTTACTGCTTATGAACTCAGAAGGCAGACCATGAAAATGGATGCCCCAAAGAAGGAAAGAAGTCTAGCACTAAGGATCACAGAGGGAGCAGATCTGGAGGATGATGAGATGGCCATGACCACCAAAGAATTCAGAAACTTTCTCATGAGGAAGAAAGGCATCTCTAGAGGGGGAAACTTCAACAAGGCAAAGGCTCCTGAAAGGCCAGCTAATGAAGGATGCTACAAGTGTGGAAAAACTGATCATCTCATCAAGAACTACCCCCCAGTGGGAAGTAGAATGGAGGAAGGAGAGATATGAAAGAAGGAACTGGTCCAACCCAAG
>ML274575.1:0-58987 GCA_005239495.1 Nicotiana undulata | reverse complement strand
AATGTAACTTAAAGTGGAAAAACTCCCTTATTACCCTTACCCGGTGAAAAAGGAGGTGTGACAAAGACGCGTAATGATAATGCGCGTGGACATGACATCATCCTACGCCAGCCACGTCAACCACGACCTCGCTGACAACCGCCACCATTTCGACCTCGACCGATTTGATTCAATCATCAGGACTAAATTTCCTCTAAACGATTCCAGACATAATCCGCTCATCGAGGACGTCCAAGATCACGACTTCAACAAGTGGAGAGACTAACTGTATTGGTCAAAATTTGGACTGAACTTAACGACAGCAAATGGACGTGGTCGAGGCCAAAGCCGACAAAGAAGGATTAGCACCGAGGTCGAGTATAGAACGTATGAAAGCAACGGTTAGAACAAGTTATAGATTAGAGAGAAGGAATATTCCATTGGATATTCCTTTAGTTGTATTATTTAGGGTTTCTTAGGGATATTCCCTATAAATAGGAAGAGATAGAGAACAAAAAGGGATCTTCTTGGCTTTTTTAATAAGAACACATTGTAAAGGTTGACTACAAAGAATATACAAAGCTTGTCTTGTCCACTGATTCCATTGTTCAATATATATCTTTTACTCAAAAGATCCAAGGATTTCTTGTCCACCTTCGTTTTATATTATCTCGCGTTGTTGTCAGGAAAGAGAATCATCCAAGTCATCTAAACATTTGGGTGATAAAATCTTTCTTATTACATTTATTGCCATTATCTACATTTATTTCATGTTTTCATTACTACATTCATTAACAATCATTGAGCATTTGTAGTCGGTATTCGATACTATTGGACACGACCCTACATCATTTAATATATTAAATCTTCAGATCTAGTAGTTATTATATTTAGCTAGGATTCACCCTATATTTTCTCATTAATTCGTTTTAAGAAAATGTTTAATACTTTTTTGGTAAAACAATACTTTTTATCCTTTGATATTCAGTCTTACAGACTAGAACATATTCGAGTTGAAAGAGAGATCACGAAGAAGGACAGTATTATACATGAAGTATATTTATCGGTATTGTTACAAGGACAAAAAGAATGAAGTAAGCATCACTCGATCAAACTTCAGAAGAGTGTCTTGATGTTATTGCCTGAGACTTTGGGAACAGACTAAGAAAAAATTTCAGCCAAAGAATGAGATGATAAATTGATTTACTCCAGAATATGGAGAAAATCGTTGAGATGCTGGACCACCATATCATATGTACTTCACCATCCATTCCAAGCTCTGTCACGTATGAACAATATGCCATCAGGAAACTTCTTTGATAAGCTAGAAGGAGTAACACTTCATAAAACCAGTATCATAACTTAGATCATGCAAAATAAGAAAAGGAGTGACTAGAGATTTGTGTTAGTGGCCTGGCTCAAGTTTCTGCACAGAAACAGAAAGATGAGCTTAATATTTGGTAGGTTGGCATATGGTACCTTTATGCAATCAGGTAAATCCTCGTCTTTTATTCGCGCATGAGTCTGCAGATGAAGAGACAAAAAAACATGTGAATTAGAGTTCAAATGCAATTCCATCATGACACTGACTTGGGGAAAATGTGGCACTTGCAAAGTACAATTTTAGATAAACTAGTCCTTAAATATATACTTGGAGATGATTTTGTTTTTGAAGACGCATTTCACTTGGATTAATAATCATGTCTTACGAAGTTACCTCTGTGACCAAATGGCAGGAGGCATAAAGATTTGTAGCTGATGAAGCGAGAATCACAAGTGCAGAAGCAACAGTTGATGGTCTGTAGCACAAGTGCTCATGACCCTGCAAAGCTAGTACTGCCAGGTATTTGGTAGTCCTCTCTATGCATTGGGTAGCTCTAGCAGCTTTGAGATAGAACCTGTGTCGGGACAAAAACCGTATAAAATAGATGGATGGCCCTTTACTTATTTAGGAGATAAGGCAAAATTATCAAGTATCATATTTCGAGCAATAAGAATTTGTATAGCATGGTTGATCATGGTACCATAAGAAGTTGTATATCGTTGGAAGCAAACACTGGAAGTTTAGCACCTCCAGCACCAACCACTCCATAGCCACCACTTCACAACAGCTATATGCAGTGCCTGCAACAACGAATGTCTGCTGGCGGATGCTGAAATGAAAGTTGTGAACTTGTCAACTGGAGCAAGTAAACTATTTTGCAAATGAGACCTACGCAGATAAACATCTTTTAACAACGATATGGAACGATAAAGACCGAGAATTTTAACTTGTGCACTATTTCCTTCAAAATATTTAGCAATCTTTCCCAGTGACTTAAACGTCAGAGAAAATGAACGCAAGGTAATTTGCACTTCTGAGCTTCCACAGAATTTATAATTGTTTCAAACTCTGTTTGTATGCACTTTCTCTAGCCATTTCATTCTGATACTCTAGTGGCACTCAATTGAACAAGCCCAGAAATAATATTCAGAGCAAGAAAACATTACCTATTGTAAGGCTGGTTTTCCTCAATCCTGACTGCCAGAGTAAGGCACGCTACGCCAGCAATTTGAAGGCATCTTTTGGTTTGGAAGTACCCTTTACTTAGAAATCGGTCAAAGAGGTTGACACTTAGGAACATCGTCTCCTTCTGAATTTTCTTCCTCGTAGCTTGCTGTAAAAGAAGTAATGTCCAACATTAGACAGCAAAGAGAACTGCCAAACACTAGTGGTATTAGTATGTATTTGCACATTTCCGAAGCATAGGCTGTTTAAATAAATTTTATTTCATTTACTCCGAGGCTCTTAATAAGGTTAATAACATCATATCAGATGGAAAAAGGTTATATTATGTACTGCAATTCTCTGCAGATAAAAAATGGGAATCTTGGGATGACAAGGAATGGTCTCGCTCATTTCACCATAAAGAACTGTAAAATTCTAATCATATTTAAGTAACAGCAAATTAGTGGAATTGGACTAATCCCAGCACCACTGGGTTAAGGGCGCCATCATTTGGTAAACGCCTGAAATGCAAGTGAAATTTAAAAAGGAATTTTTACCATTTATTCTACATATGAAACTTTATTATTCTCCCTAATCAAGTTTTAACTTAATTACATGATCATATACAATTTACCAATTATATACAAATTAGTTTTAAATGAGTACCCTTTATATTAGGAATTGAATAAGGAATATCAGTTATTTTCCCATCCCTTTATACTTGCCCCCCCCCCCCCCCCCCCCCCTTCTATATCTCCTCTGTTTTCTTCCCCAATTTTTCTTCCTTTGATGCTCTCTGTTGAGTTTTAATGGAATTCATCAATTGATTTCAATCGTTTTACTATAAAGTTTTAACTTAGCAATTTTCTTTCATGTTGCACAATTGATGTTCAAATTAAAATTATCAATAAATAAATTTTGAAGGTGTTTGATTCTCCATCATTGACATGCATTAAACTGCTTTGAAGCTTTAAATTTGAATTTAGGTTTTCAAAAACTATTATTTGTTTGGATTAGGTATTGTTGCAAACAATTAAGAATATTCGTTGAAGTTTATATCTCAATTTTGAGAAGAAGAAGGAGGAGGAGGAGGAAGAAGGAAGAAAAAGAAGAAGAAGAAGAAGAAATAACATACAATATACTTACAAAATTGTATTAAAGTTCTATTATAATTGTATGTAAATTGTATTTAAGTGTATTATGTTGTCGTTATATATTTTTTTAGTTGAATATTGTATGAAAGTTGAAAAATAATTGTATAATCTATGAATCATCGTAAGAAATTTGGATTTAAGTTATATTATCCTTTTATATAAAGGTGTTCATATGTATCAATATTGTATTAAGAGAGAAAGTTTTGATTGGAATTTCATATAGTTAGAAGAACACACCACATACAAAATATATACAAATCATATACAAAATACATACAAAAGATATATTGTATGAAAATTGTATTTAAGTTGTATGATGTTGTAGTTGTATTTAACCGGGTAAAAATAATGTAAGAAAATTATAAATAAATTGTAAATAAGTTGCATATTGTATAATTAGTTGTATTAAAATTTTCTTTAATATACATGTTGTTGTAGATATATCAATTTTTTTATTAAATTTGTATAAAATTTGTTTTTAATTTTTATGCTATTGTATATCATACATTATCTTTTCTTAAAGGTATAGCTTATATCAATCACATACCATGCCGATAAATGAAAGAATAATAAGCAACAATTTCCAGTTTTTGATGTAAAGATTAGCCACAACAAAGTCCTCATCTATAAAAGCTAGTAATAGAACACGTCGAACATTTTCCAATATATAGCACAAATTCCTCATTTCCAAGTTCAAATGTCTCAAAGCATATTGTGCGGTCAATGAACAATAGAATACATGCAACAGATTATAAAAAATGGTGGCTAACCTAACACACAATTGGAATGAGTCTTATTTAGATGGAACAACATATTATAATAATGAATATAACATGGAGAGAGATAACAAAGAATATGAAAAGAGGAGATGAGAGAACAAAAAAGGAAAAATGATGTAATTGAATCTCTAATTTAACGCACTGATAATGAATTGTACATGAAAAGAGATGATAGAGAATGAGGAAAAAGGAGAGGAGAGAAAAAAAGGAAAATGGTCTAATTGAATTTCCTAATTTAAGACACTAAAAGTTAATTAGGGCGAGTAATATACAAAACTAGAACAATTTTGTAAATAAATTTCAAACATTGTATAAAAAAAATCTTATTTAAAAATTGAGTGTGGACAAATTTTTAGCTTTTATTTATTAGAAAATTTTACTGCGACCTAGTTACTCTATGAATGAAAAGCAACAACATAAGCAAAAAGTTGAGAGTCACGATACTCTATTTACGTATAGCATCCTTTTCATTTTCGAATTTACCAAAATGTTTGACAATATTATTCCATTCAGCTTTCACAAATTTCATTTAATTATTTTAATTTTGAATTTTAATGAAAAAAAATATTTCCCAACGAAATTACTAATATTCAATCATTATTAATTTTCTTCTACTATTATTAACATAATACTTATAAAATTATTAATCTCCACATTCATTCAAGCACCTTCATGTAATATAAAAGGAAAGATTATACTCAATGGACCTTTACTTTTATTTCAAAAGAAAAAAGATAAATATGGAATTTAAGATATATACAATTTTTAATGATATCACTTTATCAATTAATGCTTGTCAAATTCACCGTTAATTAAACTCGTAAATATATACGTAACAGCCCCATAAATGATATGCATCACGCAATATGGACAGCAACATTATAGGATCACGTGCAAACTGGATTCTATTTGCTTATTACCAGCATAAGTAGAAAATATAACTTCCTATCCACATGCACAATCAGCTTTCCACATACATATACAGTTATCACACAAAGTTGATTTGATTTGCTAATAAGGTCAACTTCCGGAGAAACATAACTTGAATTTTGCATCAACAAGAAATTAAGAAACGTGGAGTAGCACGTCTCATCGCTAATTAACTGACCTTGAGGATCCAACTAACCATCTGCAATCGCTGCTGGACGATGAGATCGCCGTAGTCCGTCGTGGAGCAGTACTCCACGGCGTAGTCATGTAGATACAACTGTCTCCTCTCTCTCTTCCTTATCATCCTATAGCTCTCTTCATCCTCTTCTTCCAATCCCTGCCACATACAAAAAACGAAACATAAACAGAAGAATCATAATGATATTTAAGGCTAACACAACTAAAATAAGCGTGAATTTCAACAATAATGTAATAACTCAACGACGGTGAATATCATCAGCTCCTAACAAGTACATTTCAAATTCGATGAATTTTGAGCTGAGAGCTTAAAAAAATTTGTAAAGTAAATTTTAGGTACAAAGGAAGTAGAATTTATAGAACTTACGGTGAGCTCAGTAAAAATGTGATCATCGTCTGGAGAGTTTACGGAAGTAGATTGCAAACTGACGGTCGATGATCTGCAGAACTGTTGACTGAATTGAAGATACAACGCGAAAGTAGGTGAAGGACTAGCTTCTGCGTTCGATTTCTCCGAGAACTGACTTCCAGAATCGTACCAATCGGATGAACTGTAATCGGCGATCAGATCTATATCGGAACTCTCCGGGAAAATCCCCGACTGTAGTTCAGAGTAAGTTGACGAAGAATAATCATCAGAAATATCACTGTTTGACAAATTTTCAGAACATTCCAGATCAAAATCCGCTCCAACGAGCTTCTCATGTGCATGTCTTATAGCAGATTCTACCTCTGCACTGACTCGTGAAACTTCAGAATACTTCACATCTTCCGTTGCTCTGTTTTCACTACATTTGGTTGTTTGAACTGATAATTTTCCATATTTGGACTCAGAAGGCGATTGTAACACAGAATTGAACGAAACAACATCGTCTTCGGTGATTTTTTCAGCATTTTTAGAGCTTTTACCGCAAAAGTCACCAGAAGCTTCATTAGAATCCTCAGTTTCTTCAATATCTTTTACATTTCGCTTCTGTTTTGAAACGATATCGTGAGAGATATCTACTGGATTTTGATCAGATTTCGTGAACTTACTGGAAAATATCTGAAAACTAGATATCTCCGATGACTCAACACAAGAGCACTCCGATAATTCCACTTCAGCATCGGCGCTTCGTCGCTTCTTCACTGCCGTTTCCTTGTTCACAGAACTTTTGCTCGATTCACGTGACAGTTTGCTGGTCAAGTGCGACGAACCAGCAATACTAGAGAAGGAGCATAAGATTATCGGAGAGATACGTGATCGCCGCTGGCGATGTAGCTTCGACCGGAGTTTCTTCGTCACCACCGATGGGAGGATTTTCTCGGTCGGTTGCTGAACCGCCGGGTGAAGTGCTTCTTCCGAGTGTAACTTTCGCTTCATTACTTGTACTTTTGTTCCGAAAGTGTGAAAATTCTCAAATCTTAACTGAGTGTTCAAGTTGTGTCTGTTTCTGCGAGAGAGCAGCTGAGAGAAAGCCGTTAATGGTGTTTGTTTGCTGGAGAGAAAATGGGAGTTTGAGGGTTTATATACTCTGTGGTTGAGTGGGACCTACCTTGGTTCAGTCACGCTTTTGCTATTTCTCACATTTTTTCTTTTCTTTTGTGCCTTCCTGGTGGGGATTCGACTTTTGTACTATCTTAATAAGTAGTATAGTATAGTATAATATTTTATGATTTATTGTACAAATCCTACATTTGCCTTATCACTTCATTTCTTTCTTTGAAAAAGGCAACTCTATGTACAATACCATGTGATTTAGAAAGTGAAGGTAAATGTATAGGTAAAATTGGTTCATATTAAATGCTCGAAAGACAGAGTTATATGTGAAATCAGGGAAGACGGAAGGTGAAGCGAGTGAAACCCAAGACCGAGAACAATCAGTTTTAGTTGGCATCGAGTAGGCTCCGAATAGAACATTATCAACGAGAGCAAACAAATATTTGTCACTGGATGGCATTCAATGAAGAATATTCCTCAATATTAAATATGCATTCCTTACAGAGAATTTTGGCATTCATGACATGCCGTTACATATTCATCAATGACCCTCATTATTGACATTTAATAAGGGCTTGATCATAGGACCTTGTTCCCTATGTATAGTTATAAATAGTGACTTCAACAACCATTGTAAGACACAAAAATTCTGACAAATTTTACGCTACACACTATCCCAAACTGAATAATACTTTATTGGAAAAATACCTTAACACCCCCCTAAACTTGACACGGATTATTAGTTACAACTTTTAAATATTCGTGGTCTTAATTACCCCCCCCCCCCCTCCCCTCAACTTGTCCTTTTGAGAGCCATTACCCCCTGGACGTTAATGTGGCAAACAGTGTTGGTACACTCGCCTGCCACATGGATTTTCCTGTATATGTGGCATTTTTTTTAAAATAAAATATATTTTTACCTTTTTAAGTATGTTACTTTTTTGGATAATTTTTTTAATACAATTTATAATAAAACTTGGATAGAACTATATTATTTAGGCTAAATATTTTTATTTGGCTAAAAATAATAATGTTTTAATTAGTCTATTTTTGAATTTGTCCTGAAAATAAAGATTTATACAATTGAAATAAATAGTCAAGGCATCTAAAACGTTATAGAAAAAATACACATGACTTTTCGCTTCTTCTGACATTAGACACTTCGAATTGGATTATAAAAACTCCGGTTCAATTTTTTGGTTATGAAATACCAAACCAAATAATCTTAGTTTGGTTTGTTTTCTTAGAGATTTTAGATTAATTGGTTTAGTTATTTTGAAATTTCTATTTAAACCTAGGGACATCTTCTGACAAGAAATAATAGAACTCTAAATAAAGTATTTATGTCAAATTGCCTAATTACCTCATTCCCATTATATTCATCTGAAAATTTGATGATTGTAAGTACAAATGTAAATCCTTGATAGGACAAAAGGATTACAAGAAGAAAAAATAATAATAAAAAAGTATGAGATAACTATCACGAGTATATGTTATAAATAATCAATTGAAATAAATAGTCAACACACTAAAAAGTTATAAAAAAAATATGTAGGACTATATATTTCAATTGTATAAATCTTTATTGGCTAATTACGATATGAGAGAGGTTACGAAGGAATTTTCGGGAATCATTTAGGTGCAGATTTGTTGGTGCTAAAACTAGTTAGGGCATGAGACTACTGGCCCCGGATGGTACAAGACGCAAGGCATTTGTTCATAAATTCGGCAAGTTAACGCCATGCACCGTTAGTGCACCAACCGGCAGAATTGCTGCATTCGGTACTATCCACACGGCCATTCATAAAATGGGGGATGGATATAATCGGGTCGCTGCCACCTTCTCCCTGGAAGGTGGGTTTTATTTTAATATTAACTGATTACTTCACTAAGTGGGTTGAAGCATGTCCTTACCAGAAAATCGGCGAGCGTGAAGTGGTCGATTTCCTATGGGAAAACATAATCTGCTAGTTCAGAATACCGAAGGAGACTGCCTGGGACAACGAGCCATAGTTCATAGGCTCAAAGGTCACAAAATTCCATGAAGACTTGAATATTAAAAGAATCACATCTTCGCCATACCATCCGAGCGCAAATGGGTAGGCGGAATCAACCAATAAGGTGATTATTCAAAACCTCAAAAAGAGACTAGAAACAGCCAAAGGAAAGTGGCCCGATGAATAACCGAGAGTATTGTGGGCATAACGGATAACGACTAAGTCAAGCACGGGAGAGACACATTTCTATCTCGTATACAATGCAGAAGCTCTAATCCCGGTGGAAGTAGGAGAATCGACCTTGTGGTACTTTCGAGCGGACGAAGAAACTAACAACGAAGCATTGCTAGTCAAATCAGAGCTGCTGGGCGAACGCAGGTACTTTGTGCACATTAGGATGGTGGCCTAGAAACAACGGATGTAAAGGAACTATAATCGAAGGGCCAATTTTCGTTATTTTAAAGTGGGAGACTTGGTTTTAAGAAAAGTGACTCAAAACACCCGGGAGCTCAATGCAGGAAAGCTGGGTGCGACGTGGGAAGGCCTCTACCGGATTTCAGCTTTCATCGAGAAAGGATCATATGAACTAGAAAACCAAGACGGAGTCAAATTGCCAAGCAACTGAAATGTGACCCACCTCAAAAGGTATTATTATTGATGAGCACCACTCGTACTGAAAGTATGTGTTGCAATCTTTTTTCCCTTCACCCAGTTTTTGTCCCAATGAGGTATTTCTGGCAAGGTTTTAACGAGGCAACAATGGAAAGCATACTATGAAGGAAACACCATCAGCATAAATAAGACATTTAAACAATAGGGCATCAAAATGACAAACCACTGCAAGATGGTAAAATAGTCTTTGGCTCGGGAGCAGATTCCTAAGGGGAAGCAACACTTGCCACCAGACAAAAGGTTATTCATCCATTTACAAGTGTTTTCCGTACAAGCCACTAGGGGGTGGTTAGATAATCTTTGGCTTGATAGCAAATTTCCTAACGGGAAACGAAGCTTGTTATCGAACCAATGATTATCCAATCATTCACTAGTGGAATCCTCGAAGGAGAAAGACTTCCAGTGTTCCAATTTGCATTCTTCACATTCGAATACTGGGGAGAGGGGATAGTATGAGAATACGACAACTTGATTGCCACAGAAATGGGGACTACGAGATCCGGGAACAAATATGCCTCATCGAGACCGGGGCTGCACAGCTAGCCCCGTAGAAATAAATTGTACAAATTAGTCACATGTAATGGCAATTTTTTTTCTTTCAGAGAAATGAATGCTTATGTACTTTTGAAGATAGAAGGAATAAATTAAAGTCCTTTTATTTTTATCTTGTTTCTTGTCCAAACAATGAATTGATTTTATCATTTCAAAGTTAACCAAGTACTTCAAATGCTAGTGTTTGAATGAACATGAGACGTCCTCTTCAAGAGCACTGTAAACATATGAGGACTCTCTCTTATGAAACCCTCACAGTAAAGGGTTGGTTCCGGAAAATTTTATGCCCAGAACACAAATGCTATCAGAGAAAAATGCACCCGAAGCCTTGCATAATTCGACACAATAAGAATAAACTCTGCGCAATGCTTAAATAAAAAGCACTTTTATTTATCAAATGTGCCAAGCAGCGAAAGTACAAAAATAGAAAAAGAAAATAACAAAGGAAAAGAAAGCAAATGGCTAAACTACGTCTCTACTATAACTGGGGGGAAGAAAAGCATCAGCGCCCCCTGGAGAAGTAGGCGGATCTACCGTCAGCTCGGGATCTTGGCTTTCATCGCTCTTCTCTTCAAGTTCCTTCTCAGTTCCTGAGAACTCAGTACTAGAACCATAAGAGTCAGTTGCATCAACCTGAGTCGGGAGGCGTCTTTGAGCAGTTAACTCCAGTTCTTGGGTCTTGGCAATTTCATCACCAATATCAATGACGCCCGCTTTGGCCTCTTCCAAGGGTTTTCTCCTTATATTATACATAATATGTGTTTTTTCGATGATGAGGGAATCTTCTCAGCACTGAAGTTTTGATTTAAGCCTATCAACCTCGGTCAAAAGGCCGCCCCCCTCAGATCTCGTGGCGCTAAGGCTAATATCAAGATCATGGATATTAGTTATATGAACCCTACTATGTTCCATGATATTCTTATACCTATCATCCATCTGGGCATGCTTCTCCTCGGCAAAAGCAACCTCTTCAACTTTGGAGTTCAAGGCCCCAAGTTATTCACTCTCTTAATGAAGGCAGATTCACGCTCGGTAGCAGCGAGCACAACATCTTGGACCTCAGCCCATTTAGCCTTAGCTTATTGAAATTTTAGTATTTAGATGAGAGGCTTTCTGGCTGAGGGCCATCATTTCCTACTCACTATGTTGCAACCGAGCCTCTAATTCACTTACCTCAACAGCTTTTGCTTCCAGCACCGAGAGGCGAGCAACACTTTGGTTCCTCTCGGCCAACAACTGATCTCGCTCGGACTTGAGTCCTTCTTTATCAAGGATCAATTTTTGTAAGCCCTTAGAAGCAAGGAATTAGGCCAGCGAAGCAAATACCAATGTTAAAAACCCATTTGCGACAAATTAAGAAAAAACAAGCAATAAAAGAGCTAGTTCGGTACCAGTGCCGCAGTGTGCATGGCATTATTTAACAAACACTCTCCCGAAAGTGTATTTTCTTTTTATCCCTTTTTGAAGCCAGCGGCTTTTGATAATTGGCGAGTTCCACCGGCTGGGATAACATATGGCACTCAGTAGACACTAAGAGGGAGACAATACTTCTCCTCTAGGGATCTGCAAAAGGAGGAAAGTAGTTGTGCCCCTAATTCCTACGGTCTGGGGACTAGGAAGAGGGACATCTTCTTCTCGGGCGTCTGCGTCCAGCGAGGGTGATGTAGTTATTGATGGTGATGAAGGTAGGCTCGGTGTGGAATGAGATGAAGCTAAGGGTGTTGTATGTTAAAGCAGTTGCGGCAGAGGCAATTCTATTTGTTGGTTGCTCACTAACCGAAGTCGAAAGAGGCCCGACACTCGACCTCATAGTACCAGGAGCAGCAATTAGGACCAGAAGGGAGAATAGGCATTTTCCATCAAGTAAAATTCTCCCCAGATCACTCGGGCATCGTCCTTGGTTGGGGTTATAAAGCTCGTTAGACTGAGCATTTTGTTGAGCTGATAAATGTCGTTGTCTCCTTTGTAACGAAGCCTCTTCATATTTGGCTTCCCCATCATCGTCAATCACCATAGTGGATGTGGATGGCTCAGGTGCGAATTTATTCACTTTCTTATTCTTGCCCTCGACCGAAGAAGAACACCGCCTTTTTGGTTACTTGTTCTCCGCCGAGGACTTTGAGAGGAAGTGCTTGCACCAGAAGAAGATCTGATGGCACCTGTTTGGGTGAGAGCCTCCGTCAGCTACCTCGCAGCCTCTGCGGGATCAACCAAAATGTTCTCCTCAAAAATGGTAACAGAACCATGGGGGAGACATGAGTCCAACAAAATAAAAAAGGGTGAGGTTAGCCAACCTTCCTATGTTCAAAGATAAAATAAAGGCAAAATCAGTTTACCCTGATTCTTGGACCTCCACCCATACTTGGGCCCAACTCTTTCCACCGACGGGTCTCAGGTGTGGTGATGTCTAGAATCTTTTGAACCAACCGGTCCAAGTCTTCAACCCTTGGTGGTGTGTAACGATCCGACCGATCATTTTGTGTAATTGTGTCTCATTACCCCTTTTTATGATTCACACATGTTTCTTTATGATTTTATGACTTGAGGGGTTGGTTAGTTTTGTTCCGAAAGGCTTTCGGGTTGATTTGGACCCTTTGATTCTTTTAGAAGCCTATATTAGAAATGGTGACCAAACTTTGACTTTTGTGAAAACGACCCTGGAAATGTGTTTTGATGGCTCCTATAGATTCATATCGTGATTTAGGAATTTGGCGTATGCCCGCAATTGATTTCAAAAGTTCGTAGGTTGTTTTGTGTTGATTTACCGAAATTTGGCAATATGAAATTGAAAAGTTTGACCGTAGGTTGACTTTTAGCTATCGAGCTCGGAATTTGATTTTGGGACTTGTAATAAGTCCGTTATAGTATTTAAAATGTGTCTGCAAAATTTGTTGTCATTTGGAGTTGATGTGATAGGATTCAGACGTTTAATTGTAATTTTATACATTCTTGAACTTTACTTCAAAATTCATGTGTTTTAGTGTTCGATTCATAGTTTTAGATGTTATTTTTGTGTTTTGATCGTGAGAGCGAGTTCGTATAATGTTTTTAGACTTGTGTGGATGTTTAGTTCGTATAGTATTTTTGTGGATGATGTTTGGTTTGAAGCCTCTATCGCGATTGCGATGATATCTGAGGTTGTCAGGGTTCACAAATTCGAGCCCTGTTCCGCAATTGTGAAGGTTCGCATTGTGTCTCAAATTCGACATCTGCAGCTGGTACATAGGGCTGGGAGACGGGATTTTTGAAAACATTCTCTTATTTTTTAACCCTAGACTCGGTAGGAGGCGATTTGGAGAGGGGATTTTCACCTGCAAACTTTGGGTAAGTGATTCAAATATATTTCTAATCATATTCCGTCAATATATCTTAGATTTTAACATCAAAATCATGTGAATCAAAATGAAAAATTGTGAAACTTTGTCAAGTTTTTGAAAAATAAGAATTTGAGTTTTGAGAGTTGATTTGGACTTGGATTGAAGCTTATCACATATATAAACTTGTGGGGTCATGGGTAGTCGAAATCTACCATTGGACCTAGGTTTTGACCGGGCGGGCCTCAGATTGACTTTTGAAAAAATGTACAGATCTTAGATTGATCTATTGTAATTGATTTTCCTTGCATTAGTTGATGATATTAAGTCGATTTTTGTTAGATTTGAGCCGCCTGGAGGTAAAATTTAGGGAAAAGCTATTTATCCGAGAATTGAATTGGCCTAGTTGAGGTAAGTATTTTGCCTAACTTTGTGTGGGGGAGCGAACCGATTGATTATGTCTTTTGTTCCATGTGAAAGCCGTGTACGCAAGGTGACGAGTGGGTGCACGGGTTGTACGTGGTATTTGACCAGTTTAGGCTACTTAGACTCTTTTGCATGCTTTAATTGAATTGTCGTGTCATTTTCTAGATTCTCATAGTCAATCTATAGTTACTTGTATTTGTCTATTCTTATATGCCTTAAATGATTTCATTAACACTTGTTCCGCATTCTAATTGATAAATTGCTCTCATGTCTTAGTTGAACTTGTTGCCTCTATGATTGTTTCATGTTATCTCTTTCCTTGTTGATTTCCATTATTTGAAGTCATTGTTAGACGTTATCTATTCTGTTGTGAGTAATTCTTATTTTATATCATGGTTATACATCATCTCTTGTTGTTTAGTTATTGGTGTAGAAGTTGTGAAAGTCGTTATCACGTTGAGGCAAAATTGTTATTGTTGAAACATCTTCACCGTTGAGAATTTTACATTTATTGTTGTTGTCGATATTCTTGTACACGTTGTGGTGTAGCCGTGGGCTATTGTTGCAGAAATATTGATATTGTTGGTTGTTGGCAAGTTGTGATATATGGGCACGTGTGGTGTGAGTTGTTATTGTAATGTAGTATTGACACGCATGCGGCGGTATAAGGCTTGGGGTTAATGAACATGTTGTGGTATAAGGTGGGACTTATGTGCGTGTTGCTTGTAGGGAACTACAAGAAGCCACACAACATCATAAGGTGGGCTGATGACTGGTAATTTTACCACTTATTTTAGTCTCTTTTCTTTAGATTTTGCGTCCTTTAATTATAATATGAGATTGTTTATGGTGTGTATTGCGAGATTTTCAAGTAAATGATGTCGTGAAGAGAGTTGAATTCAATTGAAGTGGAATTGAGCAAAAGAGAGTTGAAACAATGCAAAATTCTTCAGTGATCCCACATCTGCAGAACACTGGTCACATTTGCGACCTCGTATCTTCGAGGAAATGGTCCATATCTGCGGAATTAAGCTGCATTCCCTGGGATCGCATCTGCGAGAGAAGACCGCTTCTGCGGGAGCGCACCTGCGCTTGATGTTCGCACCTGCGGTCGCGCATCTGTGCGTGAACGCTTTTGCGGATCCAGTGTTTCTCATCAAGGGCCGCATCTGCGGAGCCGCACATGCGTGGATCCTTCCGCAGGTACGGTCCCCGGGCTTCAGACCTAGATAGGAATGACAATTCACATTTTCTCAACTCCAAACCCAAAAATACACGACCTAGCTTATTAGAAACCCTTCTTTGGCTTATTTTCAGTCCTTAGTCTAGAGAAGACAAGTTTTGGAGCTAGGGTTCTTGCAGACACACTTGAGTCGTGAAGATTTGATGCTTTTGGTTGAAAATTGCTTACTCATTTATGCTCAAATCTTCATTTTCTTGCTTTGTATTGAATATTTAAGTGTGTAGTATTTTTTCTAGCACTTGAATCTTGTTTATGGGAATATTCATATTTAAAGTGTGGATTAAATATCTTGTTGTGCTTATGTATAGAACGATTTTTAATTATATCGAAGTGAGTTATTGTTTCTTTAATTATTCTTGTTCTTTAATGTTTCCAAAGGGATTAGATAACCCTAGGACTCGCCCATTAACGTAGAATTAATTTTGGAAAAAAATATTTAGGGTTGGGAAAGATTAATTAACAAGAACTTGAGGCTTTAACCCTCACTTTATAGATTCTACCTAAAGATAGGATTGAACTACTTGTAGCCATATTTGGGTGTGCTTAATCTCTTAATTGTTTTAGGGATAATTCAATTAGGAAGTCTTGTTAGTCTTCAGAAGAAGCTAATATAGAATAATTACTCGAGGGTAATTAACATAAACTCGCTCATATTTGTAAAATCATGAAATACATTGGATTGTTACTTGAGTGTAATTCTCTATGCATCCATGCTTGTAGCCATTGATCATTTTATTTTCTTTCTAGGTTAGTTTACATTTTCACAAGTAGAATATAAATAAATATTTTCTCAAAACCATTCTGAGTGTTTGACTTAGCATAATAAGTGATAATTTTCTTACACGCCTAAGCACATACATATTGTTCTCTGTGGGATTCAACCCGACTCATAGTTGGGTAAATTATATTGCACTTGACTGTGTCCATTTACTTTATAGTAGTAGATTTGGACGTCATCAAAATTGGCGTCGTTGACGGGGAATAGTTTGGCATATTTGGGTTGTTTGAGAAGTAAGCGTAAGTCATTGTGTTTATGGGTACGATTCTCGTGGCATGGTCATGATACGTGAATCTATATTCGGGTGTGCATTTCAGTGACCCGATCATAACTACCAATAATAAAATTAACATGTTGTGAATCGCGGGTGCGTTTCACGTGACGCGATTCGCAGTGTGTGTTAAAACTATAAATCCAAAATTCGAGGGTGCATTTCATGTGATCCGATCATAACTTCGAACAATAATAAAATAAGTGTATCTTCAATCGCGAGTGCATTTCATGTGGAGCGGTTAGCGATGTGTGCCAGAACGACGAGTGTACGACATAGTGACTCGTTTTATAAATAATTCCATAAATATTAAAAGCGGCTAAAAGGTTAAAAAGTCACAATAGGCTTTAAAACATGTAACTAATCAGATAATTAGGCCAATTAATAATAGTTAAGCGACCGTGCTAGAACCACGGAATTCGGGAATGCCTAACACCTTCCCCGGGTTAACAGAATTCCTTACTCGGATTTCTTGTCGCAGACAAATCAAAACAGAGTCAAAATTCCTCGGTCTGGGATTTTCAAAACAAAACGGTGTCCCGGAGCATCGTCAAAAAATCCGGGTGGCGACTCTGAAATAATAATAAATCCCAAAACCGAATAATGTCACTTAAAGTGGAAAAACTCCCTTACTATCCTTCATTAATCCGGGGGTGGTGAAAAATGAGGTGTGACAGCTCTGGCGACTATGCTGGGGATTAGAACCCAGAATCTCTGGTTCAGGGTTCAAGAATTCGAGCTTAGAATAAACTGTTATATTTGGCTTTATTATCTGATTTTTACATGTTTGAACCTAATGTGCTAAATGCCGCATTTTGCCTCTTTGATATTATATGAACTGTATATAAATTGTGATGAAACCCTCTTCTCTATGAGTCTTCTCAATCATCTGGAAGTGTGCACTTCGTGTGACTTCTTTTCTGTTAGAGTCATATCCAAATTTTAGAATGAGGTACGGACAAGTTGCAAAGCCGGTGAAGCTTCTATATTCCTGGTACACTGCCCCCCCCCCTCTGGCTCGAGCTGTCCGCTCGGGTAAGCCTGGTCTAGAACAAACCCCAGGATTTAAACTTAGAATAACATAGCCGCATGTTGGAGCCCTAGTAGGTGCGTTTGTTTGCATCACGTGCATTTGACTTAGGGGACTCAACACAGGGGTTGGGTCCGTCTAGGACAGGTGAACTCGAAATAAAATCCCATCCTGATGCATCTTACCTGCTATGTGTACATTATTTATTTCGGTTTGTTTGTTGATCGTCTAAAGAAAAAGAAATAGCAGAAAAACCAACAGTGAGATAAGATAAAAAATTTACCCGATTTTTGAAAACACCGATATTTAAAAATGTCTCGAAGCTCTGCCAAAATTTTTGAAAAAAAAGAGAGAAAAAGATGGAAAATAAGTGAATGTTTCTAAAAAGTCATGTTTCCCCGGTTCCGTCAAAGCTGGCAGAACTACGCGGGTCTGATTCTCACCGGATGTGAGATACGTAGGCAAACCTCATCGGTTCCGGCCCCTATTTTTATAAAAATCCAAAAATATTTTCCTTTAGTTCCTTCATTAGAAGTCTTTTTTTTAGAAAATCTCAAATAAAGTAATAAGAATTTTTTCTAAAACACAAAAAGCATTTTTCTTCGTAGAAGTCTTTCGTTAGAAAAAGAAAACAAATGAAATCAAAATCCCAAAAAATATTTTCTACTTTTTCATTTTTCACAATTTAAAAAAAGAAAATCCAAAAAATATATATTTTTCCTTTACTTCCTTTTATGGAAAGTCTTTCTTTGAGACCTCAAATTTTAAAAAAGCCAAAAATATTTTCCTTTCTTTCCTCCTTTAGAAAAGTCTTTCTTTGAGACCCTCAATTTTCAAGAAATTCAAAAAATAATTCCTTTAATTACTTCTTCAGAAGTCTTTCCTTAAAAACATTTCCAAATAATAAAAATTTAAAACCAAAATATTTTCTTTCATTTTAGAAGTCTTTCATTCGAAAAGAAAATCAAATCAAAATCCAAAAAAAAAATCTACCTTTTTTTTAGGAGTCCTTTTCCAAAAAATTCAAAAAATAATAAATAAATCAAAAATTCAAAAAATATATTTCCTTTCTTCTTTAGAAGTCTTTCTTTCAAAAATTTTGAAAAAAAAACAAACAAAATATAAAATCCAAAAATATTTTCATTCTTCTTTCGAAAAATTGAAAAGAAAATTCAAGATTCAAAAATATTTCGTTTTTCTTATAGAAGTATTTCTTTCATAAATTCAAAATAATAGTCCAAAAATCCAAAAAAAAATTCCGTTCTTATTTAGAAGTTTTTCTTTCGAAATTCCAAAAAATAAAATAAATCTAAATCCGAAAAATATTTCCTTTCTTCCTTGTAAGTCTTTGTTTCGAAAAAAATAAAATACAAATTTTTTAAAAAAAAGAGTCAGGTTATTTACTTTATTCCCAATCTTCCCGAACTACGCAAGATCTGATTCATGCGACGTCATGATACGTAGGCAATCCTCATCGGATTCGATCATAGGCAAAAAAAAAAAGAGAGAAAAAAAGAAAGTGAAAAAAAAAGAGGAGAGAGAATATAAAAAAAGAGTACAAAATTAACTGAGAAAAACAAAGAGCGAAAATAAATGAGAGAAAATAAAAAAATAAAAAAAGAGTGATTATTCTAACATGCTTGTTTTTTTTATAAATAAAAGCCAATTAAAGGTGGTCGATTTGTTGGTTTTCAATGGAACAAGCACCACTATCGTTGATCCAAAGTCACGAAAATGCAAGTAGGCGAGTTGGCAGTGAAAATTAAAAATGGAAGCAAATGTGGGGTTGACTCTACCAGATTTGAGCAATGGGACATGGCCTGCTCGGGATGATTTGATGATGGGGAGACATGAGAAGTCGTCCAAGTTCTTTGGCAAATTAGTTATTGTAAAAATTTCCATGTTGTCAATCCTGAATCCGACAGTCAATATGGGGAACAGTTTGATAAAAGTCAAAATTTGAGTGCTGAATCCATAATAATAAAAATGGTTGAATGCCATAGTAGTGATAATGTGCAACTTTGTGGCTAAGATGTCGCTTAGCAACTGGAAAGTCACTCTTCTTTTAGCCATGGTAGCTTATTTTGTCGTCTTTTCTTCTACTTTTTGTGCCATCCGACCTTTCTATCCTTTATTCAAAAAAAAGCAAAGAAAAAAAACAGTTACTCGTTTTGTGTCCATTTTGTGCATAGTTCTTTTCACGCTAGTTCTAGTGACATGACATGCATGCGGAAATTTTGGCCAGATCTTAGAAAATTGATTTAAGCTTGAATGAGATAAGTGAGAAAGAGACACTTTTGTAAATGAACAGAGACATGAAATATTTGGAAAATAAGCATGAGCCAAGTTTATATGGAACCAAAGTAGTCATGCTCATGGAAATTAAGGATCTCTATCTTTTGAATCATTAAGAAGATCAGGCTTAAGGATGATCGGACGAATTAAAGTCTGTTTAGCACTAAGAGATAGAAAGTGTTTTTAAAAAAAAGAAGAAGGTGTATTCCAGACAACTCGAAATGGATAAGTTTAGTGGCAAAATGCATCTTCTACATCAAGACAAAATCCAAGAAAAAGTCACACAAATTGACAAGGGTCATTCACTGCGAGAAAAATATTGCTCATACAGCTTTACACTGAAAAAGACCCAGAAAGCAACATGTCCATCAATGTCGTGATTTTGAAGGGTTTACATGATTGGCATTCTCGAGGCTAGGAGGCCTTTTTTCTGCTATCCAAACACTTTATACCCTTTGTTACCCCTTTTGAGCATGTGTTATTTTCTTTGACCACCCTCTTTTGGAATCAAGTTTAGAGTCAAGAGTAATAAAAATAAAAATAAAAATAAAAATGAAAAGAAAAGTCCCTGCCCCAAGAGTACAAACTGTGAAAAATCTTAGATAGTTCAAGTGAAAAAAAAAACAAGAAAAAAAGAACAGTCAAAGTCCATGCCCCCATAAAATAAAAGCTTGGAAAATTTGTTTTGAAAAAAAAAGTAGAGAGAAAGAAAAATGAAATGAAAAAAGAAGGGAAAAGACAAAGAAAAGAAAGAAAGAAAAAAAATATATAGTCAGGTTAGATGTTTGAACTACGTTAGACCTGATTCCTTAGAAAAAAAGGATATGTAGGCAGCCTTACACGGTTCGGTCCAACCAAATAAAAGTAAAAAAAAAAAATCCAGAAATAATCCCAGTAGCTAAAACTGGGGCAGAAATTTTATTTCACTTTAAAAAGAGTCGATTCCAAGAGTTGTAAGTTTATAACCCCTCATTCTGAGTCAAGAAAAAGAAAAAATGAGAGAGTCTTACTAGTGAAAACCTTCACGGGCACTGTAAGACGATGGTAAGCAGAGATGAATAAATGAGAGAGACTTGTTGGTGAAAACCCCTCGTGGCACCACTAGTCGAAAGTGAGTCATGAAGCTGATGCAAAGGATTAGAACGAACAAGCCCGACTTCAAAGGTCATAAGAATGGTGAAAGGGAAGATTTTATCAGTTTGATAGATCGGCCACTAAGTCCAAAATGCATGTCATGATCGCTAGTTAACGCAAAATAAAATAAAATAAAATAAAAAACGCTCTTCCTTCTGTCCTTCCGACAGGGGCATTGCTTGTTAATACTTGTTTCTTTGCATCATTGTTTCCTTCACTCTGGGTCAGTCCTTCACAAAACGAGCAAGAAAAGATTTCAAAATCTGCTACTAGCTTTTCAGTTGCACAAAAGTGAATTTGGCCAGCAATTCAGTATTACAGTCAACATGCATTGAGGATTCATGCAGAGACTTTCCCCCAAAAGACTTTTGTCAGCCTATTTGGCGCAAACAAAGATAACTGGTGATTCTTTCTGACAGACAAATTGCTCCAAAAAGCAAGAAGCCATTCAAGATGTGAGAAAAGGTCTCCTAAGCAAAAATCTCCAGTTGGGATAAGGTTTATTGAGCCAAAAATACAAATGGTACCGGATGTGAAATAATCAGAGTTGGTGCAGAACAAAAGTCTCTTGAGGCCGACTCAGGCTGATTGAGCAAAAGCCAAGTTGCCCAGGACTCAAGGCCACAAACCGACCACCACTTTTAAAACTGACAAAATTTTCTTTGTTTGAAACAGGAACAAAACAGTGCAAGAAAGTTGGTTCAAAAACAAAAAGAAAAGAAAAAAAGAAGAAGATAAGAACCGGCAAAGGGAAGTTTCTCAAATTTTTGCCTTTATCTGTGTGCATAAAAGGTTGCCTTTGCTCTTTACATATTTCCTCCTAGGATAAAAATTCCTAATCTGATGGATTTTCCTCCCAATAAAAATCTTAGTCTGATGAATCTTTGATGAACTTTCTCCTAGGATCAAAATCTTAGTCTGATGAATTTTTCTCCTAAGATAGAAAACCTAGTCTGATGAACTTTCTCCTAGGATAGAAATCTTAGTCTGATGAATCTTTCTCCTAAGATAAACAAAAAAAGACCTAGTCTGATGAATTTTCTCCTAGGATCGAAATCTTAGTCAGATGAATCTTTCTCCTAAGATAACAAAAAAGACCTAGTCTGATGAATTTTCTCCTAGGATCGAAATCTTAGTCAGATGAATCTTTCTCCTAAGATAACAAAAAAGACCTAGTCTGATGAATTTTCTCCTAGGATCGAAATCTTAGTCAGATGAATCTTTCTCCTAAGATAACAAAAAAGACCTAGTCTGATGAATTTTCTCCTAGGATCGAAATCTTAGTCAGATGAATCTTTCTCCTAAGATAACAAAAAAGACCTAGTCTGATGAATTTTCTCCTAGGATTAAAATCTTAGTCTGATGAATCGTTCTCCTAAGATAGAAACCTAGTCTGATGAACTTTCTCCTAGGACAACAATCTTAGTCTGATGATTTTTTCTCTTAAGATAACAAAAAAAAAAGGTCTAGTATGATGAATTTTCTTCTAGGATAGACGTCTTAGTCTGATCAATCTTTCTCCTAAGATAAGAAAACCCAGTCTGATGAATTTCCTCCTAGGATAATTTTTTGAAAAAAAAGAAAAAAAATAGTTTATTTATGTCCTCAAAAAATATGCATTGGTGCAATTTGTTTAAAGGAATGATTTTCTCAAATATAAAAAAAATTGAAAAAAAAAAAAAAGATCCTTCTTGGTTTGTTTTAGCAAAGGGTATACAATTCCCTGATTTTATTTTCCAACATAGGGTATACACTCCCTAGTTGATGCCAATGTAGGGTCTCCACTCCCTAGTTGATGATTTTCCAGCATAGGGTCTCAAATCCCTAGTTGATGATTTTCCAACATAGGGTCTTCATTCCCTAATTGATGCCGGCATAACCCGATGAATCTCATTTCCAGACACCGGCATAACCCGGTGATCTTTTCTTGACGACAGCATAACCTGTCAATTCTCTTCCAACATAGGGTCTCCAACCCCTAGTTGATTTTACCTTTAAGCATAGGGTATCCACTCCCTAGTCTACAATAACTCCGGGTGCACTGTTCCCGGCTTTTCACCGCTTTCAATAATAAAGTAGTATATATTTTCTTACAATAACTCACGAAAACTTCCTAGTGAAAACTGGGGCAGAAAATTTTATTCGTTTGCTTTTGGTTTTGTGCAGATTGCATTTTTAGGACAATGGATTTGAAACGACCAAAATAAGACGTCTCAATTCAGAATAAAAGAAAAGAAGAAAAAGAAAAGAGTTGAACCCCAAAGTGCAGAAGCGGGAAAGACGTGGACTATTCAGGACAAGATTGAAGTCATCCGTTCTGTATATCCTGCCTTGATCCAAAAAGCTGAAGAAGATTTAACCAACACCTACAATGAACAAGAATCAAGATTCAAATCGGAGTCTGTATAAAGAAGCAGCCAAGACTCAAGATCAAGCTTCAGAAGACCCGTAGATAGGACTCTTGTAACTCGTAGCTGATAGGCTTAGTTAGTCTTTTTCATTTTGATTTTGATGTAATAGCAGGACCATGAACCGGAGCCTCGGACGGAACCTCGCTCGACTCTCGAACTCCCGAACTCATCACTCCAAAACTTTCATAATTACACTGACCTGATTTCTTTATAGCCAAGGATATGTAGGCAACCTCCGAAGCAAGGTTCGGTCAAACCTTTTTCAAAATGCTTCCAAATAGAGTACCAAACGGGCAAAAATTGCTCGTGGTTGCTCACTTTATCTTTGCCCGAAAACCCTTCATGTTCTCGAGCAAAGAGGGGCAGCTGTGAACACCCAATTTTTGCCCCGCATGGAAATTACTCCTAGAAATAATCAAAAAATAACTTTTAGTGAATTTTAAGAACTTTTCTTTATTTAGTTGCATTTCATGCGTGTTTAATATTTTAAAATCATAAAAATTGTCACATTTTTTCATTTCATGTAATCTTAGGTTTAATTCGCATTTTTAGAAATTAATTACCCTTTAATTGATAGATTAATATATAAAAGTCACAAAAAATATACATTAGCTTAATCAATTATTTTATTTAATTAGTTAAAATGTTAATTAGGTCGTTTTGATAAAAGAAATTTAATTAGTAGTAAGATGACTATTTTTGAAAGATAAAATTTGCCCTTGTTTCAAATTGGCCTAATTTCAAGGCCCAAAATCTCAGGCCCAACCAAATTCCCCACATTCCAACCCTAATCCTCTCTTCTATATAATAGAGACCTAATTGGAGACAAAAATGGGACCCCTCCTTGCAAAAAAAGAGTTGCTGCCCTACCACCTCTACACACACAACAACCATAAACCACAACACACTGCCGGAACTCCATAATTGCCCTGACTGCCGCCTTCATCTCCACCAACGACCACAGCCTTCACATCCCCACACACGAACTCCTACCAACCGCCACCCTCCAAAATCGCCCCCTTGCTGGAGAAACCACACAGCTATGCCGTCGGCCACTCTTCTTCATCTCTAAGAAGCTGTTGTCGCCGCCTAGCAACTCCACCACCACCCTCACGCTGGTCACCCATCCCCCACCTTCACAAACAAGCAGCAATGGATATCACTCTCTCTCACGACCAAATCTCAATCCCCATCTTCTTTCTCACTGAGCAGTGCCTAAGATTCATCTATTTTTCTTTCTCTGAATAACATACACACCAAAGAGAAACCAAAAGAAAAATGGCAGATTTTCGTTGGACACACACACACTGCCGCCATGACTCACTTTCACACACACAGACTGTGCCAATCTTATTTCCATTCAGTCACTTTGTGCTTCTCAGTGTGATTTCTCTAATCAGCCATGTAACTCACCATAGCAACACCGTATACACGGATACAACAACTCAAAGTTCGTTCGGGGTCCGAGTCGCCGGTCCATTTGGTTTTCTGTTGGGTCTCGTTGTTGTTCTTTGGTCGAGTCCTCGTTTCTTCAATTTTTTACAAGATTCAAGCTTCTTCACTTAAAAGAAAATTCATTGTTAAGTTCATTTCATCTCCCTTTCTCATTTTGGTAATTTATATGTGAAAGAAATATAATATGATCCACTAAATTTTCTTAGTTGAAACATGGTTTCTAAGAAATTTGATTCTGTTTAATCAAAGTTTGAGTCGATTAGGCTGTTGCTCGTGATTCTTAGTTGTTGTTATTGCTTTAATTCTCTAATTGTAACAATAGAAAAGTGGTACAGTTCCTTCCATAATAAAGATTAGTAAAATAATCCAGATGTGATCTTGCCTTAGGCGCATTATAATAATAAGTCATTGTGGCTATGGGTACGGTTCTCGTGGCATGGCCATGATACGTGAATCTAAATTCGGGTGCGTATTTCATGTGACCCAATCATAACTCCCAATAATAAAATTAACATGTTTTGAATCGCGGGAGCGTTTCACGTGACGCGATTTGCAGTGTGTGTTAAAACTATAAATCCAAAATTCGAGGGTGCATTTCATGTGATCCGGTCATAACTTCGAACAATAATAAAATAAGTGTATCTTCAATCGCGGGTGCATTTCATGTGGCGCGGTTCGCGATGTGCGCCAGAATGACGAGCGTACAATATCGTGACTCGTTTTATAAATAATTCCATAAATATTAAAAGCGGCTAAAACGTTAAAAAGACACAATAGGCTTTAAAACTTGTAACTAGTCAGATAATTAGGCCAATTAATAATAGTTAAGCGACCGTGCTAGAACCACGGAACTCGGGAATGCCTAACACCTTCCTCCGGGTTAATAGAATTCCTTGCTCAGATTTCTGGTCGCAGACAAATCAAAACAGAGTCAAAATTCCTCGGTTTGGGATTTTTAAAACAAAACGGTGTCCCGGAGCATCGTCAAAAATCCGGGTGGCGACTCTGAAATAATAATAAATCCCAAAACCGAATAATATCACTTAAAGTGTAAAAATTCCCTTACTATCCTTCATTAATCTGGGGGTGGTAAAAAAGGAGGTGTAACACGGAGTATCCTTTTTGCCAAGACAAAACCATTCATATGTGGACCGCAGATCCCAGCATGAATTTCCTCTAGTAGCTTGGATGCTTCCTTTGCGTCTACACATCTTAATAGTCCCTAATCAGGAGTCCTCCTATACAGGATTCCTTCGCTATGAAAGAAGTTGTTGGATAGTCTCCGAAGTGATCGTTTCTGAGGAGGATTTGCGAGCTCTAGGTACTCTCTTTTTGACAAGTATTCTTTGATGTCATGAAACCAAGGTTTTCCGTCTGCTTCTTTTTCGACATGGGCACAGTATGCTGGCTGATTGTGGATCTTCAGTGGAATGGGATCAATGAAATTCTTGTCTGGATGCTGAATCATAGAGGACAGAGTGGCCAATGCATCGACGAACTCGTTCTGGATTCTGGGGACGTGCCGAAATTCTATCTTCGCAAACCTTTTTCTCAATTCCTGCACGTGGTGCAGGTACGACAGTATCTTGGAATTCTTGGTAGCCCATTCTCCTTGTACCTGATGTATCAACAAATCTAAGTCACCAATCACTAACAGCTTCTGTACGTTCATGTCAATGGCCATGTTGATCCCTAAGATGCAGGCTTCATATTCTGCCATATTGTTGGTGTAGGGGAATCTGAGTTTGGCAGACACCGGATAATGCTGACCGGTTTCTGATTTAAGACGGCCCCAATGCCGACTCCCTTGAAGTTCGCTGCTCCATCAAAGAACATCCTCCAACCGTCATAGGATTCTGCAATGTCTTCTCCTATGAATGATACCTCTTCATTAGGAAAATACGTTTTCATAGGTTCGTATTCTCCATCCACGGGGTTTTCAGCGAGGTGGTCTTCCAGTGCCTGTCCCTTGACCGCTTTCTGAGTCACATAGATAATGTCAAATTCTCTCAACAAGATTTGCCACTTGGCTAGCTTGCCTGTGGGCATGGGCTTCTGAAAGATGTACTTCAAGGGATCCATCCTTGATATGAGATATGTGGTGTAGGCACAGAAATAGTGCCTCAACTTCTGAGCTAACCAGATCAAAGCGCAACAAGTGCGTTCCAAGAGAGAATATCGATCTTCGTATGGAGTGAATTTCTTGATGAGATAATAGATGGCCTGCTCCTTTCTTCCTGTTTCGTCGTGCTGCCCAAGAACGCAGCTGAAGGCGCCATCTAACACTGCAAGGTAGAGTAGCAAAGGTCTACCAGGCTCAGGCGGTACTAGGACTGGTGATGTTGACAAGTATTCCTTAATTCTATCGAAAGCCCTTTGACATTCATCGGTCCACTTGGTGGCGGCATCCTTCTTCAGCATCTTGAAGATCGGCTCACAGATAACTGTAGATTGTGCTATGAATCGGCTGATGTAATTAAGCCTTCCCAAGAACTCATCACATCTTTCTTGTTCCTTGGCGATGGTAGTTCTTGAATGGCTTTACCTTTGATGGATCTAGTTCTATCCCTCGACAGCTAACAATGAACCTGAGCAACTTTCCAGCAGGAACCCCGAATGCACACTTCGCGGTATTCATCTTCAGATTGTATTTCCGCAATCTATTGAAGAACTTCCTCAAGTCGGCTATGTGATCAGTGGATTTCTTGGACTTGATAATAACATCATCCTCATATACCTCGATCTACTTGTGAATCATGTCGTGGAAGATAGTGGTCATGGCCCTCATGTATGTGGCCCCTGCATTCTTCATGCCGAATGGAATCATCTTGTAGCAGTATACTCCCCACGGCGTAATGAAAGCCGTTTTCTCAGCGTCTTCCTCATCCATCCAAATCTGATGATAACCAGCGAAGCAATCCACGAATGACTGTAGCTCATGCTTGGCGCAATTGTCAATCAGGATGTGTATATTTGGCAAAGGGAAGTCATCGTTCGGACTGGCCCGATTGAGATCTTGGTAGTCGAATAGACTCTGACCTTCCCATCCTTCTTTGGCACTTGCACAATGTTGGCTAACCATGTCGGGTACTCGACTACCCTGAGAACTTTGGCGTTGATCTGTTTGGTACCTTCTTCCTTGATTTTCAAACTCATGTCGGGTTTGAACTTTCTGAGCTTTTGCTTTACCGGTGGACATATCAGACTGATTGGCAGTTTGTGAGCCACAATGGATGTACTCAGACCATCCATGTCATCGTGCGACCAGGCGAATATGTCCTCATATTCTTTCAAGAATTCCGTGTATTCCTTCTTTTCTGATGGTGACAAATGAATGCTGATGCGAGTTTCCTTGATATTTTATGAATCTCCCAGGTTGACAACTTCAGTTTCGTCCAGGTTGGACTTAGGTCTGTTCTCAAAATTCTCAACTTCTTTGACAATCTCGTCAGGTATGTCATCTCCATCTGAATTGCGTTGTCTCGTTGCATGTCCTAGTCATTGGTTCATCAAGACAAGTAATAGTAATGCTGTATAGGTAAAGTAATGAGAGAAAAACGAGAGCAATAAATATTTGATTCATAAGAAAACTAAAATGCCTTTGATAAATTGAATAATTGTTTTGAACATTTAAAGATATTATTGCAGGAATAAAAATGCGAAAAGGAAATCATTTAGTAAAGAAAATAGTGAATAATGCTTGTTTTAGCCTTGCTACCCCGAGGCTCGTCGGGCTTTGGTTGTCCTGACAGTCCAATTCTTGAGGTATTCTCCTTTACTCACAGCCTGTATGGAAGAGCCTTCCTCCCTTTCCTCCTCGAGAATAACACAACATTCTATGTCATCATCCTCTAGAAACAAGTTCTTCATTGCTACAAGTGCTTTTTCTTCATCTGATCCATAAATAATGTCGTCATGTTGGAAGGTCTGGTCCAGATGCGGTATCGGCTGCTCCAGTGGGTAGTAAGGACCGCGCCAAGGTGGCGACCAGTCGTTATACTCTTGCCAAGTGTAGTCGTACCCCAAACCAAAAGTGGTGCCATGGCTTTTGATCTTGATAGGTTTGGAGATCCCTTGGAGGTTCTTGCCGAGCCCTTTGTCAGGCTCGTACCCACTCCAGCTTAGTATGCTTTAGATCTTGCTATCCCACCATTTGTCTTTGTCGATAGCATTGACCCGTTCCATGTGCTGTAAATAGGGTTGATACCATCGCCGTGAATAATCACCTCCTGGTGGCTCCACTCGAACTTCACTACCTGATGCAACATTGACGTTACGGCCCTGACGGCATGGATCCAGGGTCGTCCTAATAGCAAGTTATAGGATGCTGGTACATCTATCACTTGGAAATCGACCTCGAACCAGGTTGGTCCCATCTGCAGGCATAGACTAATTTCACCAATGGTGGAACTTTGAGAACCATCAAAATCTTTCACATTGATCTCTCCATCCTTTATCTCATGCAGCCCTTTACCCAGTTTCTTGAGTGTTATAAGTGGACAGATGTTAAGACTGGATCCTCCATCGATCAGGATTCTGGTGATGAAATAATCTTCACATTGTACGGTGATGTGCAATGCTTTGTTGTGACCAAGCCCTTCAGGTGGCAGCTCGTCTTCATGAAAGGTGATCTTATGGCTTTCCAGCACTTGGCCTACCATATTGGCCATTTCCCCGCTAGTGATGTTTTTCGGCACATAGGCTTCGTTCAACACCTTCAATAAAGCGCTCTTGTGCGTCTCAGAATTCTGCAGCAAAGAGAGAATGGATAATTGTGCTGGCGTCTTGTTCAACTGGTCGATGAATGAATACTCCTTGGCCTTTACTTTCCTCCAGAGATCGTCCGGTCTTGTCTCCATAAAGGAAGGCCGATTGGAAGCCTTCTTGCTTGATTCGGCCAGATGTTCAGGGGTATAGACTCTACCAGTTCTTGTCATACCATATGCTGCGACAACTTCTTCAGTCTTGACCTTGCCTTTCCTTCTCGCCTCGGCTATATAGTCCCAAGGTATAGCATTTTTATAGAAGGGTGGCGTGGTTTTCATTACCACTAGGATCGGTGCGGCTATCCTCACTTCGAAAGGAACACGTGCCTTGGGTGGCAAGACTACAACCTCAAATGGAGCAGGTGCATTTTCCGGAGACACAAATTCAACCTCAATTGGTACCGGTGTCTTTGCGGGTGGCACTGCTTCATACTCAAGAGGTATGGACATATTTACCTCAGCATCCCCAGATGGTTGAATTTGGACTATGATCGGATTGAGAGTGATTGCTGGTTTCTTTGGGTTATCGCCTTCTACGATTAACCCAATCGATCCCTCAGAATCCCAGACATCTTTTTTTTCGATCATGTGGATACCTCCACCCCTATGGTCTGGCAGAGGATTGTTGGGGACATTTGTAGCGGATTCTTTTGCCATAATGATCTTGTTATCAATCAAGAACTGTATTTTGTCTTTCAAAGAACGGCATTCGTCGATGGTGTGTCCTTTCATGATGGAGTGGTATGCACAAGATTTGTTTAGGTTAACCCACTGGGAAGGATTTTCAGGGGTTTCAGTAGGGATGGGTGTGACATAACCAGCAGCTTTGAGCTTCTCATACAGCTGATCGATGGGTTCAGCAATGGCGGTATATTGTTTCGGAGGTCTGCGATCAAAACTAGGTCGAGGTCTAGAGAAGTTTTGGCGTGCAGGGGGTGATTGATAATGGGATGGTTGAGGGTTGTAAGTGTGGTAGACAATAGCGGGTTGGGATTATCTGGGTGAAGCAGGTTGATATGTAGGTGGCGGAGGTGATTGATAAGTTGGTGGAGGAGCTTGGTATGAGGGTGAGGGTGCTTGGTAATTTGGGGTTGGTTGATATGTGAGTGGAGGTGTTGGGTAAGTTTGGTATTTGAGTGGGAATTTTTTTCTTTGTGCAACCATCACAGCTTCCACGTCCCTTTTCTTGGACACACCACCGGACTGTAAAGCCTTATTCGTAGCTTGCAAGGCTTCAAAATTTGTGAACATGCCACTTTTAATACCTTCTTCGATCCTTTCCCCCAACTTGAAAATATTAGAGAATTTGTGGTTCTCAATCATCATCAACCATTCATAGTACTGCGAGTCCTGAGACCGGACAAAGAACTTGTTCATTTGCTTTTCTTCTAAGGCAGGTCTGACCTTAGCAGCGTCGGACCTTCAACGAGTAGCATACTCGCGAAATGTCTCTGTGGAATTCTTCTTCAAATTCTGAATATAGAACACGTCGGGTGCCTTCTCTGTATTAAATCTGAATCTGTCCATAAAGTCAGATGCCATGCTCACCCAGTTTGACCACTTCTTGGGATCTTGGCTGATGTACCAAGACAATGCATCTCCTTTCAATCTCCTCATGAATAGCTTCATGTGGATCCTTTCATCCTTCCCTACACCAACCAACTTGTCACAATAGGTCCTCAGATGGACCCTTGGATCACCTGTACCATCAAACATTTCGAATTTCGGAGGTTTGTACCCCTCAGGCAATTTGACATTAGGTTGTATGCAGAGGTCCTCATAATTTAGTCCTTCGACTCCCTTGACTCCCTCAACGCCTTGAACCCGGTTGGTCAGCTTCCTAAGTTCCTCGGCCAAGTTCTTGATAAGAAAGTCCTTTTTATCAGACTCAGGTGTGTATGGGATAGGTGGAGTGGAGTGTGGCATGGTCTCCACATAGATAGGATTGTTAGGGTGGCCTGATGCATGGGTGTGGAAATGGTCGTTTGTGGAGTCTTGAGGTTCTGGGATAAGTAGTGGAGTGTTATTTGGGGTATGGCAGGCGTTACACTGGTTCTTTGGTGGAGTAGCGTGACGGAGAGATGTGGGATAATTTTGTTGTTTTGGACATTTTGAGGAGGTGTTGGGTTTTGAGTGTTTGGAAAGTGAACGTCTAGGACGTTGAGGGAGAATGATAGGTTGGCCAGATTTCGAACCTGATCGAGCTCTTCTTGGAATTTCAACAATTTCTGTTCAAGCTGTGACACATTCTCATTAGGAACCCGAATACTTTGGCGCTCAGCGGCCTCTACTCGTTCAGTTGCGTTCTCCTTCCCGATGTTGTTTAAATCTTCCATTTTATTCTTGCCCTTGTTCTTTCCTTTAGGAGGACTAGGAGGAGGAGAGGGTGGAGGGCCCCTGGATCTTGTGAGGTAAGCTGATAATGCTAGAGTGCACGAACTAACCTTTGGGGAGGGCAATAAAGAAAGAAAACAAAACAAAATAAAAAGTAGCCAAGTCAATGAGGATTATGATAAGTATTGCAATATTGAAACACATAGTGCGGGAATGTAAAGCGCATCCTAATTTGGGAACCTCTTTGTGCCCGAGGTAGGCCTAGCGACAAATTGATTTGAAGAACTTAGAATGCTAAATGCCTCATTTTGTTGATAAAAATAGACGAATCCCAAAATGACACTAAATAAACAAGAAATAAAGTTCACTAACGGCCACTGAACTTATTACATTGATAAAGCAAAAGAAAGACATTCCTATCTACTTGGTCCCAGAAGGAACCTCCCCAGACTCGGCATTCTTACTTCCCTCAAACAGCTTCCCCAACTCGCGAAGTCCCAACAACAGGTATGCTCTGGCTAGATGTCCACCTTCGGTCCATTCAGCCTTTTGACAGTCTTCAACCCTTTTGAGGATTTTTTCCTCCAGCTCGACTATGCCTCGTTCCAAGTATCCTAACCTCTTGTTGGTGATGATAACCATATCTTTCCATTCCTCAATTAGCTTTTTGTTGGACTCATGTATCTCGCGGTGTTCACTCCCGCATTCCCGGATCCTTTTGCACAACTAGTTGTATTTGACTTGCGCCTCGACCTTTTCATCTATAATCCTGTGGCCTTGAACGAACCCTGGCTTGCTCAGACCATCTGAATTGTCTTCCAGCCAACCAGAATAGAAAGGGGTACAACCGGCATGATATCTTTCTAGCTCAATGGTGTCTTTCTCCATGACGATCTTACAGTGCCATATGTGCTGGGCCTGGCACTTGTGAGGACTAACATCATTTTGGAAGTCAGCTCAAAGATGGCTCATCTTGTCGACCCTGGGTATGACTTGCTTCCTACCTTCTTGCCTCATAACTCGAAGAGGGACGTAAGGGTATGTTCCTCTTAGACCAATCAGTATCAGGAACGGTGCATTTCTGGACCGGGCGATGAACTCCCCTGTCGGAAACCACTCAAACATCCATTGAACCTGTTCTTCAATTAGATTATCAAAGAGCTCAACCCATCCTTTGGCATTCTCAGGCTGAGTGAACATGTCGGGGACATAATTCATTCACTTTGGATGGTGGAAAGCGATGTGGTCATCCCAGGCCTTTTGCTGAATTTCTTGTCGGTATTCGCCCTTTTGGATATGTTCTATGAGCCAAAGCGGAAGTAGTATATTGAAAGCTTCGAAGTGTCTCGCTCCTTATTGACACTTCTCCAAGGCTCGGTATATGTCTGCAATGATCATGGGTACAATGTTGAATGTCTGCCCACCAATCCCCTCCATTAGGGTCTTGGTTACCATACCAGCCTAGTATGAATTCTCTCTTTCTTCATTGGAAACACGATCAGACCCAAGAAGTAAAACATGAAGACGAATACCCTACGATGGATGTGTCCCAAGGATGTGATGGAGAACTCATCATGGTAGGTACAGTATGATTTTCTGTGACCGTACCTTTCGTACAAATAGTCAAAAGGGATGTACGATTCTTTTAAGCATACCAGTTCTGCATTCTTCTTCAAACCCATCATTTTAAGGAAACCCTTTCATGTGCGGTTCTCAAGCATTAGCAACCCCGGGGTTTCCCACACTAGGTCGTCCAGTCCCCCTATCTCCTCTAGCAAAGGTGTCATTTCGATGTCCCCAAAGTGGAACACGGCTTTTTCACAATCCCAAAACAAAGTAGCAGCCCCTATTATCATGTTGTTAGGCTGGATTTCTAGGAGAGATGGTAGATTTCCCAAATATTTTCTGGCGAGAGTTTTGTAACTAGAGTGCAGATCTTCCCACTAACTCAGCAGTCTTGGGTGGATATTGGAGACCATGCCGAACTTGGGGACTTCGTCCTCATATTTCTGCAAGGCAAACAAGGTTAGACCCTTACCCCCACCAGACTCGACTATTTAACATCAACAATTAGCATAAAGCATCTAGTTCTCCAAATAAATGCACATAACGTGATGATGTCCGTTTTGGGTTTAGGGAAACCCAGGGACTTTTGGACAAGGCTATCTTAAAGGCTATTGTGCGGACAATACTTTAGCTCGGCCAGGTTTGACCATGATGCATGAAACAGTATAACGGAGTAAGGTTTCTATGTGGTTTTAGACTGGTACCCTTGAGCGGACAACTCAAGGGGGAAAGGCACGGAACCGTTGACTGCACCGATGATCGACTAGTTTTACCGCAAATAAGCCTTTCCGAATTTAGGGGTAATGATATAGGAAGGGCGCAACCACTCATCAAGCGTTGCTATAGTATTTGTTTGGCATGAGTGGAGTATGATGTGGAATAATGATTATGCAATAGACAGTAAAACATGTAGACATGTATTTGCACGTTATGAAAGCAATAAGTACAACAGTTCATAATTTAAAAAGCGGTTACAAAGGAAGGAAACAGAAAAACATGTCAGTTACTCTTAAAGGAAATTAAATGCTTAAAGAAATAAACAAGTAATTACACATAAGGGGAATGGGAAGAGGTACAACTTCACAAAGAAGTTTGAAATGGTAAAAGCCTAAGAAATCCCCAGCAGAGTCGCCATGCTGTCGCGCCCCCTTTTTCCTCGCGGAGTCTGGGGTTTATGACATTTGGTTGAGGCAACTCGTTCCTTTTGGGAACGGGGTTTTTTAGTTTTGAAGAGTCTCTACCTAACGATTTTGCGATGCGTTAGGGCACCTAAAGGGGTTCATTTATAACTAAGTTGATAATTAGAGACAGGGTAAGGGCTTGAAATTATCCTAAGGGTGTTAGGCACCCCTCAGGATCCACAAATGTGGTTCCCGGCCAAACAACATTTTGTGAATTTGTATAATTTAGCAAATAAAACAAATAAGGCTCAAGTAGTAGGGGATTTGAGTCTAAGATATGTGAGAAAAACAATTAAATGAAGAACTAGCTTTTGAAAAGAATTACAATTTAAGCATGTTTATTAAAAGAAAGTAAAGGGATGTCCAAGGTTTGTTTATAATATGGATCACATAAATGCAATACCCGGTATGAAACTCCTAAAAGAGGGGCTACACGTGGTATTAGCGCACCGGTCATCATGTCCATATCTACCCTTTCCCACCCCGTGAAGGTAACTAAAGCGCGTATTGGTCACGACCTCTATTGCATGCTGTTACCCGTCCCTTCCTATCAGTCTCGGAGGAACTAGGACTTCTATCGTAAAATGGGGGGTTCTAGGAAGACCCTCAGGTTTTAAAGATAAGATTCTAAAGCGACATGTAATGAACAAGTAGGACTGCAGATAAGGGATTGCACATAAACAGGAAAAAGGCTCAAAGACCTCCACAAATGGTGCACATAAGCAGCATGTCTCATACACAACTAAGGTCCATATTCAGATCCTAAACATGATGTCTAAGTGATAATAAAAGATTCAGATTCATTACATAACTCAGAGGGGAAGTCCTAATCAGGCTTGCCTACTGATGTTAACATACTGGCAGTTAAACACAAGCACAAAGACAGTTCTGGTTTTAATTTAAAGTTGATTACCTAAGACTTGCCTAGGCGTGTAGAATAATGTAAAGCACTTGATAACAAGTTCAGGTCATTATACCTAATGGCATGCAATTCTAGGTGTTGCAGATGTTCAGTGATTAAGTTACCAGTTTATTAGAACAAGATGATTATTTCATGTATCTATATTCAGACTAAATGTGGATAAATGAATGTTACCCTATAACATGTTGTCTAATGCAGAATGATGCTTACACAGTTGCTAAGACATGATCTCTAAATGCATATAGAATCACAGTATTGTGCACAAGTTTCAGGAATAGCATGGGTGATGATTTTTTTAAAATATTGTTTACCTAGAAACAGGATCTCTAAATGTGTAGGCATGATGAGACTGATTGCAGTTTTGTTAACACATTTATCCTAAGGCATGATTTCTAAATTATATTTCAGAACATGTTGGTATGCACAGAATCACATAACAGCCATTTTGTTATTTGTTATCTATCCTATAGACAGAATTTCTAAGTGTACATGGCAGCGTATGGCATAGTACTAATTATTAGCATGTTTTAACATAGAAATTTATAAGCGATATAAGAATGCATATGCTGAAAAATAATAGACATGGCTTCTGATGCATGCATGAATCCTAAACATGATTTCTATTGCGCAATCAAGAATATAAACCCAAGGACATGTTTTCTACCCTTTAATAACTATAACATGCGTAGTACCCCTCCTTTTTCACTATCCATTCCCAAAGAGTTTTACAAATAATTATTATAGGCCTCTGAATATGAATTACATAACTGAAAATAAGAAAAGGAGAAGTTAACTATAGGGAGCCTTCATAATAGGCCCAAGTCTCCAGGTCCTCAATGCCATATATTGTTTCACAATCTTTTCACAATTCGGGTGTGTCAGAGTTCCCTAAGGATCTCAAGGGATCCCGGGCAGTGCTCACACCTAGATTTCATAGCCAAGATAGAGTAGGTGCAGTGTGGAAATGCCAGCTCTTGTGTGTCAAAGTTCAGAGGGAGCTCAAGGGTCCCAAAGCAATGTTCACACAAAAGGGGCAGAACCTAATATCTAAGAGTATAGTGAGAGTGCTTGATATTATTTTTAAAACTTTGAGTAAGAAAACAGTTTTGGGAAAGAGACTTAATGGAAAAGTTTTTCATGACAAAAGTTTAACTGAAATAGACTGAAAGAGCATGAACACCAATCTCAGAACCAAAACATGGTCAGCATCACACTAAGGACCAAGAATAGTCCAACAACCACAAGCAGGGGCAGAGGACAATGGGGACAAGTAGTTCAACATGTAAGAGCATATTTGCTCATAGGTAGACATTAGAGAAAGGCATTTCAAGATTCAATAGTCACAACACATTTCGTCATAAAAGGTGTTCAGGCCAGGAGCCTGAATGTCAAACAGGTTCACATATCAAATTCAGGGAAAAGGGCTCAGGATTACTCAGTAACTAAAGGGGGTCATGCATACATGCTGATAATGTACTGGGGTTAGGGAATGGTGCAAAAATGGTAGCAAACGAATGAGGAAGCAGTAACATGCTGAAATAAAGGGAAGGGGGATCATATAGACAGAGTAGATATGCTAGTTGTAGGGTAAGCAATAGAACAACAAGTAGAAGCATAAAGAAATAAGGGAAAGTGCAATGCGAACATAACATGTTGTTTGGGATGCTAGAAATCAAATGGAGGACATACCAGTAAAGAGTGAGAGAATAGAACAGTAGTGTGCAGGAGAATAGAGCAATATCACAGTAGTATCCAGAGCAATAGAGTAGTAATGAGTTACTCAGTTCTTGGATTTCAGCCGACTGAGTAACTAGTAATCAATAAGAAAAGCAAGAGAGAGTAGAAAGTAAGAGAGAGAATTCAGAGCAATGAGTGTCTCTATTTGTTTGTTTGTGCCAAAGAAAGAGTATTTATAACTCTTGAAAATGAGTAGAGAATAACATAATTATGGAAACAGTACCAATTAAAATCAATCAGTGGTCCAGACTCCCTTAAATTAGGGAGTCATGATTCAAACGGGTATAAATTATATCAAAATAAGGAAAGAGTCACTTAGAAGGCTGATTGCACCATAATAGGAGTAGTAAAGAATGTGGCATGTAATAAAGGTTAAGTACACAATATTTGAGGAAAATATATACTGAGCTTTATATGGTAAAAAATATAAATTAGTTCTGGAAATTATCCCTAGAATCACGGATGGGACTAAAATCACAAGGAATCAGTCTTAATTAGGGAAAAACATCTCACAAGCAATTCAATTCAATACGGGATTATAAAGGACATGCACACAATTATATATTCAAGGAGAATATCACACATGAGCGAGGTAACATGATATAGGCAAGGATAAATAGGAAACCATCCTTAATTAAAGAAAATATTTCAAGAATCAGTATAGAGTATCATACAAGATCAATGAAGAACCAATCACAGGGATTCGAAGACCCGCAAATAAAGAACAATACTAGTTTAGGAGAAATTAGCACAAGCGTATGAGAACAAATAGAATGAACTCGAAAGTCAGAAACCCTAATAAGCAACATAGGGTAAAACCACATAAGTCAAGAATTCACATAGAGCATGGCCTAATTTAATGAAGTAGATGTTAATACCAGTAGGAGAAGTGAGGTTTTAGCAATAGTGATGAACAAAAATAGAGTAGAATCACATAATAGGAAGGAAAACATAGGGCAAAATCACAGAATCGTAGAACGTTCATTAGGAATATACAGATTAATTGAACACAATACCAAAGATGAACTCAGAACCTTAAGAAAAATTAGGGTTTTCAACATAGTAACTCGGATAGAGGAGAAGCTTAAAATAAACCATTAAAACATAGTAGAAACCTTAGGATAATACTAAAAGTCATAGAAAAAATCGTTTTAAAAAGGGATCATAAAACCCTAGTTTGAAAACGAAGAGCTATTTTAGGAAAAATCGGAGAATCTTTGGGGAAAACAACAATGAACTCATAGCATACATAGATCTAAAACAGATCTAAAGAAAAATCGGAAAATCTTAGGTGTTAGGGTTTCAGAGAACCCAGAGAAAACAAGAAACCTTAAAAATGTCACCGGCTTTAGCAGGAAAAGTCATAGATCTTACTCAAACGGCCGGAGGTGGCCGGAAAAAAGGCATGAGGGACCATGGGAGGAGTTGAACCGCTCCAGGTTCACATGAGAACATTAGGGTAGCATCAAACCGGCATGGGGTGAAACAGGGTCCAGGGGATGATGAGAGGCCATGGTTTCCGACGAGGGAAGTGGCCGGAGAAGGTGGACAGTTATCGGAGATGAAGAGACGGGAAGGTTCTAGAGAGAACTTGGAGATAGAGCGAGAATAGAGAGATGAGTGTGAGGGGAGTGAAATGAGAGACAGGGGGGGGGGGGGAGTCACCTAGGTTTAATTAAGGAAGGTTGTTTTTGGGATCAACGAGTAGGATAGAGATTGGGCTATGTAATTGGGCTGGTTTCAATAGGCTGAAATTGGATTAAATTGGGCTATAATTTAAATAGGAGGGGCTAATTGTTAAATACTCGATTAAATAGATAAATAATTAATAAAAATAGCTAATAATTACATAAAATTATATTAAGCATAAATAGGTGATATTAAGGTAATTAACTAATATTAAACAATACGAAATGACTAACTATTGAATTAAAATGGTATAAAATGCACAATTAGGCTATAATTGCAAATTTACTGTAATTATGGCCAAATCATGCCAAATTGACTAATTTGTGAAATACTTAAATCCTAATGGGGTTAAAAATGATATATTGAGCTAGGAAATATTTTGAAATTATTTGTAATGCAATTTATGAATAATTATTGGATATAAAGTACTGAATAAATTAGAAAATAAATTGATAATAATGTGGAAAATTGTGTAAAAATACGAGTTATTATAAAAAGTGATTTTAAAGGTGTATATGCAAATTTAAAAATAATTTGAGGAAAAAAAATGGGTATCAACAGTTGCGTCTCTTTACCCGGGAAGGATGAAAGAGTTATCGGGTAAAGATATGATGGCCAATTTTGACCGAGCGAAATGGTTCGGAGAGAGTTGGGCCGCACCCTGGTATCTGAGCTGCCTACATATCCCTGATTTTACAGGAATCAGGTCGTATGTAGTCCAGGAGTCATCGACGAAGTATACCGATGAAGTTTTACAAGAACAGACGTAATGTATGGGGTTGGGTGAATAAATGGCTTACGGGAATGGTTAGGAGAACTGGAGCGAGACCGCTCCTGCCAGGATGATCGTTTCTTGCCGGATTACCTGCAAATAAACAATACAAGCATATATTGTGCGTAATTTAAACATGATGCAAGTTCCCGTCGGACTATGAATGTTGTCTTTGGACGGTTAAGGATGACGTCCTCAGACCATGACGTCCTGGGCCATGGATTGCTCGATGCAGGATTCGTAAGCCATGAAATGATGTTCTCGGGCCATGAGGATGGTGCCTCCGAACCATGACGCATTTGAATAATGATATGCAAATTGAAAGAGATTCTCAGTCCATGACATGGTGTATTATAGCAAACGTCTAATTCGACCTCTCGTCACTACCTCTTTGAGGTTAGGCAGGATACTTACTGAGTACACATTGTTTTCGTACTCATGCTACACTTGCTGTGCATTTTGTTGCACAGGTACTTTCATAGCGATGAAGCTGGTTTGGAGACTTAGGCGTGATGTATCATCCAGAGGCGATCCGTAGCCGGCAGAGTCTTCCTCTATGTACTGTACTTTATTTTAAAAGTCCTTGTCCAATTTGTATCTCAGACAAGCTTTGCATAATTGTATAAATTCTTAGAAATTGCTCATGTACTTGTGACATCGGGTTCTGGGATGTATTTGGGTTGTATTTTATTAAAGTGGAAAAATAGACTGTTGTTTTTTTTTACTTAAATGGATTTCTATCTAGTTATTACGTGTTAAAGTGAAAGGTAATGATTTCAAAAAAAAAAAATTGAAACAGGAGTTTATTTCAATTAATTAAAGATTGGCTTGCCTAACAGTGGTGTCTGGCGCCATCACGACCTTACGGATTTTGGGTCGTGACAACATGGTATCAGAGCACTAGGTTCCCTTAGGTCTCACAAGTCATGAGCAAGTCTAGTAGAGTCTTGCGGATCGGTACGGAGAAGTCTGTACTTATCTTCGAGAGGCTACAGGGTTGTTAGGAGTACTTCCCTTCTTGATTCCTCATCGTGCGATTTAATTCCCTTAAGGCTTATGCCTATGTTTCTTCCTACTCAATCTTACGTGTCGCGAAGCGCTTGTTATGAATCGAGGATTTGAGGGATTTTAATGATACTATAGAGGTGGTTCGGGATGTTTCTCCCTACGAAGTTGATTGAGGCTATTGTCGTTGCTCTGCGGGAGAGTAATATGTTATTTTCAGCCAATAGCTATGATTCTGAGAACTTTGAGGCTATGCTCAGATTGATGATACTTACGATTGGTTATCACGCGGTGTCGATATGATGGTAGAATGTTTTCCCATATGTTGGGGTGATGGATGGTTTGAAGGTAGGTCTTCCCAAAGCGTAATTTCGAGATTTCAGTATTTTAGTTCCAGCGGAGGAAGGGCAATTGGACTATGAATGTTCAAAGTATAGGGGATAAAGTAATAAGACTTGGTGTTATCAACGGAGGTGGAATTTTCATATGTGATGTGGTATTGCTGTTTTAATCGAATGGAATGTGTTAAGTTCGTCGGTGCAATGGTTTCATCGTTGGAATATGGTCATAGTAATGCGAAGAAGTATTTAAGAAGCGGTTGTTAAAGATCGTGGTGTGTGGTGGTTTAGAATTAAATAGCCATTTCTACTGAAGGCAGCTCGAGAAAGATGATCTTCGGGAATCAAAGTTATGGTGATCAGCTGGTTTAGGTGTTGCAAAGAATGATATTGAATTGAGGCCGCAATTGAGAAGTATGCAATGAAGGAAGACCTGTGAAAAGTGTTAGGTGGCGGCTAAATCTGAAAACGCTAGGCATAAAGGACGGAAGTCGGGTAGTTGCTTGAAGGAATGAGTTTAACTAAGTGGGAAGAGTGGCAGTGCATCCTCTGAGTTCAATGGTAAGACAACTGCCTATCTTGAGGAAAAGCTTGGAGTGATTTGAGAGTCTTAGGGGACGGTGAGTGGGTCCTCGAGCTTAAGTTGAAATGTTGGTTATTCGGTGGAAGGTTGGATGCAACAGGGAGGAGTCGTTAGGGATGAAGAAGGATGCAATGTGGCGATGAATCTGAAGTTGTTGTAGCGTATTTAGTAGATGTCCATGGGGAGCGAACGGACTGGTAAAGTTGGTGAATGAGAGCAGTCTTAGGATGGGGTATTGATGTTATAGAGGGCGTGCATTTCAGTGTCGTTAGAAGGGGTCAGTTGGTGATTTTCCCCAGGTGGGTTATCTCATGTGAGTAGGTTAGCGCTTGTGTGGTTGGAAGGTTTCTGCAAGGAATCCTAGTGGCTATTTGGTAGGAGGCAGTTTGTGTGAATGGTTCTAGAGAAGTTGAGTATTTAGGGAATGCTAACAGGAGAATTCAGAAGAATCGGACGGATTGGTTGAGCAAGATTAGGTTAACAAAGGAGAAAGGATCTCAGCAGGGTCTAGAGCGGTGCAAGGATGTAGCTTCGGGCTAAGTGGGGGAGTCCCACCACCTGCAGTTGGGTTATAGGATTGTATTCTCATGGGGTTGCGGATTGTCGGCGTATTGGAAAGTGTTTACAGCTAAGGGAAAGGAGTAAAAAGGGTGACTTTGTGTGGGATTTGATGAATGTGTGCAAAAGTTGGCCATGTTGGACCAGGGTTAGGCTTTGAAAGATTCAGAATGTATGCTTAAGGCATAGGCAAGTTGTAAGGATAGTGACTCAATCTCGTGCTTCATTAAAAAGGGGTGTTTCATGTTCCAGTAGAGCCTTGGAGTTTATTGTATTCGGGGCCAGTCATAGTGGGTGACTCTCAATAGCGGTCCTAGTGAAATTCAAAGTTAAGAATGCGGCGTTTAAGGGTTTCAGGTAGCAGTATTATTAAGGATCGAGCTTTTACAATATAATTTCTGAGAAGAAGGAAAATGTTTGGAGTGCTCTATGTTATTTTTAGCATGCAGGATAGTATTGGAGGGGTGGGAGAAATAAAATCCGGGTTGTAGAAAGATTATTAAGAGGGTGTGAGACGGGTTGCGGGATTTAGGCAGCATGGTCTCGTGAATCAAGGTCCCTCGGAATGAGTGAGGGTGGAGTTTGCTATGAGTTGAAGGAAGTCACTATTATCTCTGAGGCAATTAAAGATGATAAAAAGAAGATAGATTGGTTAGCCAGGGTTGAAATGGCACATGTACGGCAGTGATTAGTTCCTTCGGTGTGATTGAGTATGTGTATGGTTTGTGCAGATGTGTGTGGGGCTTGTCGACTGTCGTAATAGATTTCATTTGGAAGCATTCAAGTGCTATGGCCTGTCAGATGTAGGCGGATCCCAAAAGGTTTATGGTGGTTCAGACCACTACTTAAGGACTTGCATGTATTGTGATTGTGAGAATTCGCTTATGTGTTGTTATGGTTCTCATGAATTGAGGTAAGTAGGAGGTTTCTATATGATGAAGTGTTCACCCTATTAGCGGTTCAGAAAGTATGATGGAATTCCTATGCTATTCCATATCAGCATGTTGGGTGCAGTAGTCAGTGGGGAGATGGAAGTAAGAATCGGATCGTGGTTCGGCGTTAACAAGGATGTCATGAGCTCGGAAGATCAAGAAAAAGGGATTTGAAAGTTCAGAGTAAGCTGGTGTTATCTTCAGTGTTACCTGAGATCGATATTCAGTGAAAGAGGCTTTGTGCACTGGTCATGGGTTCTTGATGTGTTTTGCAGGATTAGTGTGGTCGGTGGTATGGATGTGCAGACTTGTTACCTCGTGGAAGGTCGTGGGAGCGTGACCACAGGAAGATGGTATAAGTGTGACAGGTAGTCACCTGATTGATTGAAGGTGTAGACCGAGTATAAGGAAATGCAATATTGCTATTTTAGAATTTATGCCTGGGAGGCATTTGGTTCAGTTGGTTGTGGGTTGCGGGGTGTTGTCCCGGCTATGATGGTTGTTCTTGTGTATTATGAGAGGAAGTAGGTTGTTTTGGACTCAGGCAAGGCTATCAGCCTAGTTCAGTGCGAGAAAAATCGGCTTGAAGTGTGTGAATGGATTTAAACAAGATTATGGGCTTCACGCGAGTTAGATGAGTTCATTTCAGCATAGCGCTCCTCAAGGAGGGGTGTTGGAATATCAGGTGTTGTCCCGTAATCGTCAAACTCATGGGATATTATGATTGTGCCGTGTGAGTCGTGAAACGACTTGATAATTTCTTAGGTGTCGAGATTCCGTGTAGTGATGAGGTTATGTGAGCACGATGGCTCTTGAGATTCAGATTATATATCGCACCTCAGTGGTGCTTGAGTTTTGTAGCTTCTGTCTCTATCAGTCTCCCCAGAATGGTATTATGCACTTAGCGTGCTTGTGACCGGTATTCGGTGATTTGTAATAGTGAGCAAAATCAACTCTGTGTATATCTCCTTATGTAAATTTTATGATGGGACCAGGTGGCACGTGGCCACGGGTATGTTATTTGGATCGGGTTGCACGCCGCAACAATGTGATAATGGGTACGGTTCCCTATATTTATTTCTCTTATGTCATACTTCCTCTATTCTGAGGAAATTCATATTAGTTGTGTGAGTTGACTAGTCCCTTCCTGAGTCATTTCCTTATGTATCACGTTCGAATTGTGGCCTATTGGCGCATTGTGGCATCATGTGAGACTGTTGGTCATGTCTGGGTGATTGGTTGTCTAAGCAGTTCATACTAGGTGAGACGAGATTTATAAATCTGGGATCAGTGTGATAAGATTATGTGAAGCATATTACAGGTCAAATACCAGTATTTGGTTCATAATGAGATGATGATCTAAGTCAAGAGGAAAGATTTCAATGTTTGGATTAACTCTGCAGTTGGTTAGGAATTTCTACACATCTCCTCCGTTGTGGTGGTATCGTCAGCATTATAGCTGGATGTATGTATGTATATTATAAGGTGCATTGGGAGCATCAGATTCGTAGAATTTTGGCTATTAAGGTTCATGGAGCGTCATTGTGATTAGATGATGGACGATGCGGTGTATGGTGCCGATTCAGCAAAGGTACGCAGTTGTGTTCTGGTACCTTGTGTGGTAATTGTCATGATGTTCATGTATTGGGAACATGCCTGGCAGAGAATTTCAAGTGTTAAAAATTGGGTTCCGAGCTTATTATATAGATAAAGGAGGATATCTTCAAATTTGATCAATCTTATATGCTCAGATAGGTTGTGGCAGCACGGGCAGGTGCACGGGGTGTTAAACAGTGATTTCAGATAGCTCAAAAGAAGTTCTTGGCACGTTCGAGGACGAAAGTCTATTTAAGTGGGGGAGAATGTAATGACCCGACCGATCGTTTTGAGCTCTAGCACGTCGTTCAGTGGTTTGAGGCCATGAACAACTTCATTTCAGGTATTATGACTTGTGTGCATGGTCGGAACTGGAATTCGGGAAGTTCGGGTGGATTCCGGGTGATTAACGGATCAATATTTGAAGTTTAAGAAAGCAAAAGTTACTGGTGTCTGGTGCGACCGCACCTGCGAGGCTTTGGCCACAGGTGCGGAGCCACAGGAGCGGCTTTGGCGCCGTAGGTGCGAGATTGTGGTGTCTTAGCTGGGAACGCAGGTGCGATGTAATTTCCGCACCTGCGAAGGCGTAGATGCGGACAGTGGGGCGCAGGTGCGAGTTTTGGTTGGGGGATGAGGAGGCCACAGGTGCGGGTGTTTGGGCGCACCTGCGGAATCGCAGGTGCGAGAGGTTGATCGCAGGTGCAGATATCGGCCTGGGCAGAATGTTTTAAAACGGGAATTTGTCATTTCTTCTCCCATTTTTCAGCTTGGCATGGGCGATTGTGGGGAGCTTCCAGTAGGGATTTTCGTCAAAGATCACAAGGTAAGTTGTTTCTTCATGTTTTAAGTTAAATACAAGGTTTATACATGGAATTAGACATGAAATTTGTGGGGAAATTGGGAAAATTTGAAGAAAACCTAGAAATTTGGTAATTTGAATTTTAGCCACGAATTGAGCATGGGTATTTGAGTAAATTGTATATTTGAACTAGTAAAGCTATGGGTAGAGTTTATCTCGAGAAATTTCGGAATCCGGGCACGTGGGCCTGAGGGAATTTTGATCAATTCACTGAGCGAAGTTGGGAAATTATATAATTTGAACTTGTTACGAGTATTAGGGTGAATTTTCATTTCTTTGCCCGTTATTTGGCAGTTTTGAGCGTTGTGCATCAATTGGAGTCGTCGGAAGGGCTTGGAAGACGGTTATGGAATTTTGGAGCAAGGTAAGTCTCCTTTCTAACTTTGTGAGGGGGAATTGTCCCCCTAGGTGAACTAATTAAATATCTGTTACTACTTGTGGGGGCTACGTACGCACGAGGTGACGGGAGTCCGTGTGTAGCTACTGTTATGCCATTTCCGGGTAGTCTAGGATCCACTAGAATGCCTTACCTGTTGTACTTGTGATTTTATCAATGATATTAGCCTGGTGATATTATTGAGTTAGTAATAGAATACTTAAAAAGGGTCAGAACTTATTTTTCTTAATCATTTGAGAAGAGAATGGATCCTTCCTTGCATAATTGTGTTCCGGATGAATCAGTGATATTTAAAACCTGATCAAACTTGGCAAATGAATTTCCAGAAATGATTTAAACACTATCTTCATGTTTACCTAAAGAGAATTTTATCATTTTCTTGAGAAGTTGTTTTCTTGATAAAAACAATGAGGATTATTATGTGAATACGTGTACCTATGAGCACCTGAGTCGCAGGTATGATTCGCGAGCAGGTTAGCCTTACTATTATTATGTTGACCGCGTCGCATGATCGATTCGCGAGCAGGGAAAATAGATGCATCTATAGTTCGAGTCGTTCGACCCTCGGCAGTGCACAGTTTTATTATTGTTGGTCCGCGTCGTTCGACCCTCGGCATTTTGTTTGCGCATGATAAATGCTGCGTATTTCCTGCGATTTATACATGCTTATTGGCCTAAGGAGTTCTGAATTGCCAAGTTAAAAATGAAGTAGGATTGATGTGTTAAACGTGAAGCAAGTTTATATTTTCTTATTCTTGATTATTACTTAATTGCCTATGATACTCATGCCTAGCACCTCACTTGATTATATTCAACTGACTTATAGCAAGCGTCTAATTCGACCTCTCGTCACTACCTCTCTGAGGTTAGACAGGATACTTACTGAGTACACGTTGTGTTCGTACTCATGCTACACTTGATGTGCATTTTGTTGCACAGGTACTTTCATAGCGATGAGGCTGGTTTGGAGACTTAGGCGAGCTGTATCATTCAGAGGCGATCCGCAGCCGGCAGAGTCTTCCTCTATGTACTGTACTTTATTTTAAAAGTCCTTGTCCAATTTGTATCTCGGACAAGCTTTGCATAATTGTATATATTCTTAGAAATTGCTCATGTACTTGTGACACCGGGTTCTGGGATGTATTTGGGTTGTATTTTATTAAAGTGGAAAATAGACTATTTTTTCTTTACTTAAATGGATTTCTATGTAGTTATTACGTGTTAAAGTGAAAGGTAATGATTTCAAAAATAAAAGTTGAAACATGAGTTTATTTCAATTAATTAAGGATTTGCTTGCCTGACAGTGGTGTCCGGCGCCATCACGACCTTACAGATTTTGGGTCGTGACAAAAATGGTATAAAATACATAATTAGGCTATAATTGCAAATTTACTGTAATTATGGCCAAATCATGCTAAATTGACTAATTTGTGAAATAATTAAATCCTAATGGGGTTAAAAATGATATATTGATCTAGGAAATATTCTGAAATTATTTGTAATGCAATTTATGAATAATTATTGGATATAAAGTACTGAATAAATTAGAAAATAAATTGATAATAATGTGGAAAATTGTGGGGAAATACCAGTTATTATAAAAAGTGATTTTAAAGGTGTATATGCAAATTTAAAAATAATTTGTGAAAAGAAAAATTGGGTATCAACAGTCGCTAGCTCAGTGAGTAATAACACTTAACCACAACCCTTTTTATTGGGGACAAGTCAGAAAACATGCTAGTATCTCAAACAGAAAATTACATAAAAATGCACTTACAGAAATAATAAATAATCTTCAGTCTCATCATGCATTCCTTGTAGTATAATACAATTAATTCAGTAATAAGCTCGGTAACCACTATATAATATCAATATTCATATTTGGGAGGTTTCAATGAACGGATCATGTATTCGGTATAACTGTAGACTTCTTCGCAAGAAGTCAAATATAACGGTAGTCCCTACTCGAGGGAAATCGGTAACGGTATGCTAGTTTTACCTTCCCACTAGCGAGGACTATAACGATAATCGGTAATTACAAGGTGCACCAGGTCTAACGAACCCGCCGTTAGCTACGGGATCCTTCAATGACTACTCTCATTTATACCCATCTCTGTAATCCATATATACTCGTAGAAAATATTTTTAAACAATATAGGGCATTTCGATTCTTATCAAATCATATAATTGTATTTCGATAATAGTAAATTCAAGTAACGGTAAAATAGATCTAATGACAACGAAAATATTTAAAACTACGATAATCATCTCAAATAACTATTTCGGTATCATATCGAGTAAAATACTTGTCCCACATGCAATTCAAAATAATCGGTAACATATTCATATTAAAAATCATGTGTAAATCATGCAAGTTATGAAAACACAAATTGCGGACCTGACCCCCTTTCATAAAAGATACAATCTTTGGAACCTGACCCCCTTATAGAACAAAACTAGGTTCGTTTGGTATCTCAAACTTGACTATCTTCTCATGACAATCGACGATAGCATAACAAAAAGATAACCAATCCATTCCCATCACCATTTCAAAGTCAATCATATCAAGTACAATAAGGTCATCTAGAGTATCTCTACCCTCAACCCGAATCTGACAAGCACGATACATGTATTCAGCTAATAGAGACTCTCCAACAGGAGTAACAACTAGAAAAGGATCATTCAGTAGCTCAGAATGTCTACTAAACCTCAAAGCAAAGTACTAGGACACATTGGAGTGAGTAGATCCCGGATCAATCAACACAAGTGCATCAAATGAAAAAACAAAAAGAATACATGTAACCACAACATTCGAGGCGTGAGCATCCTATCTAGCAAATGCAAAAACTCTCGCCTGACCTCTACCAGCATTCCCTTGTCCTTGATTCACGGTAGCACGATCCCCAGCACCTCGACCTCTATTTCCTGTACCTGTAGCACCTGAAGTACTATGAGTAGTCTAAGTAGGTGCAGCTGACTGAATAGAAGCTTGGTTGAAATTCCTCGGAGGCTGGGGGCAATCCCTCAAGTGATGTCCCAACTGGCCACACCGAAATCACTCTCCCATTAGAACACGACATTGGCCCAAATGTGATCTACCACAGGTCTGGCAGACTGGAGTAGTGGCATATATCTTCCGAAATTATGATGTCCAGATGCTAACGGTCCCCTAGTACCCTGTCTGTAATGTGGTCTATATGTGGTATGTGAAGATAAGTGTGTCCCTGTCTGAGAAACCTGTTGTTGTTGTCCCTGATTTCCTGGCTTTCGATTTTCACTAAAACCGCCACTGAAAGACCCTCTTGTCTTGGCCTTCTTACGTAAATCACTAGTTGCACGCTCATCACGTCCCTTGTTTCCAATTTTTCTAGTAAGGTCAACTGCATCAGAATAGGATAAAGTCTTCATATATGGGGCTACTACAGTGTATAACCGACCAACCAATCCATCAACGAACCTCTGAACTCGAGCTTCTTCAGTAGGCACTAAGTACGGAGCATATCTAGCAAGCTTGCAAAACTTGGTGTTATATGTTGACACATCCATATCTGGAGTCTGAACCAATCTCTCAAAGTCTCTAGCATATTTTTTCATCAGGTTGTCTGGAAGAAAATGATTCATGAACAACTTAGTGAACTCGTCCCATGTTAGTGGTGTTGCTCATGCTGGCCTTCCTAGCAACATAGTTTCATACCATGTATTGGCCATATCCTCTAGTTTGTATGCCGCGAGCTTCACGACTCTCTCACTAGAATATCCTAGAGCACGTAATGCCTTGAGTGTCCCATCCAAGAAACTTTGAGGATCTGTTGAATTATCAGAACCTGTGAATTTTGGTGATTTCAATTTAAGGAACTCTTGTAGAGATACTTCCTTATTTTTGAAAGTCTGGGTCTGTGCAGGTGCTTGTGTTTGTAAAGTAGCCTGAGGAGCTGAATTTCCACCCTAAGTTGGGACCAATGCCTCTAACACATTCAATAAACTTGCCATTGCGTCTCCAGGTAAGGCGAAAGTAGGTACAACAGTTGGCACTAGCGGTGGAGCGTCCTGAACTCCCTGCCCTTGCACTTGATCTGGCATAGCAACTTGGGGTTGCCCCATGTTCCCAACTTCAGGTTGAGGAGCAGTCTGTCTTCTAGTTTGATGAACCCCAATTTGATCGCCACCCCGGGTAATACCACGTCCAACACCACGTCTAGCAGATGAGGCTGGCGTGTCCTAGCCATCTGCGAAATAAATACTACAAAGTTAATCTCAAGTTATCTCAACACACGATCAAAGAATGAAAGAAGGAAAAACATTCCTAAATGTTCAGTAGCCTCAAGATCATAAGTATGGGCGCCTACATACCCATTAACAAGACTCTACTAAACATTTCTCCATGACTGGGGACTTACAGCCTAAGCTCTGATACCAACTTTGTCACGACCCAATTTAGGATCATGACCGGCGCTTAGGAGCAAGTGCTCCCAAGTAAGCCTCATTGATATTTTACAAAAAATCGAGCAGAGTTTCCCCTGTTTATGGACTATCCCAAAAATTTCCCTGTCTCAGATCAACAACCAAACATCCTAATATCAACCAAACAATCGACAACTTATCAATTAACCAAAACAAGTCTCCACCATTACTAATCAACCCACTAACAACCAGAAATACTAATTTATCTCCAACTTTGGTGATAAAGAACGATACTCAACATAAAACTATAATAATAAAATAATACTCACACTAAAATAATGACTATGGAGCGACTCTAAAAGTTCAAAGAAAAGACTATAACAATTAATAAAATCGCTGCCCAAGCGAACAAGTGCGAGGCTCACCAAGAACTATCAACTTGTGCGCTCTAATTAACGAAATCCTCGCCCGCGTCAACTGTTGTCTTTGTAAAAAAATTAGCGGGGAATGAGTCGCTAGCTCAGTGAGTAATAACACTTAACCACAACCATTTTTGTTGGGGACAAGTCAGAAAACATGCTAGTATCTCAAACAGAAAATGACATAAAAATGCCCTTTCAGAAATAATAAATAATTTTCAGTCTCATCATGCTTTCCTTGTATTATAATACAATTAACAATTCAGTAATAAGCTCGGTAACCACTGTATAATATTAATATTCACATTTGAGAGATTTCAATGAACGGATCATGTATTCGGTATAAATGCAAATCTCTACACAAGAAGTCAAATATAACAGTAGTCCCTACTCGAGGGATATTGATAATGGTATGCTAGTTCTACCTTCCCACTAGCGAATGCTATAACGGTAATCAGTAATTACAAGGTGCACCAGGTCTAGCGAACCCGTCGTTAGCTACGGACTCCTTCAATGACTACTCCCATTTATACTTGTCTCTGTAATCCGTATATACGCGTAGAAAATATTTTAAAATAATATAGGTCATTTCGGTTCTTATCAAATAATATAATTTCATTTCGATAACAGTAAATTCAAGTAACAGTAAAACAAATTTAGTGACAACGAAAATATTTAAAACCACGGTAATCATCTCAAATAATTATTTCGGTATCATATCGAGTAAAAGACTTGTCCCACATGCAATTCAAAATAATCGGTAACACATTCATATTAAAAATCATGTGTAAATTATGCAAGTTATGAAAACACAAATTGCGGTAAGATTACTACTCACAGTACTCGTGCCGAAATATCAAATGCTTCACCTCGAGCAATTCGTACAACTTCCTTCAATTAATCTATAATTACATAATATTGATCTCGTGTTAATTTACATATTTAGGCTAATTCATAGCTAATTTAGAATACCCAAATTCTCAGAGTTTCATATTTGGCTCTTAATTCGCCGAATTATAATAACTCAACAAATCCTTCTTATTCTACTTGAAATATCAAGAGCCATTTCAGTATCCCAACTCACTGTTACAGTTAACTTAAACCAATTCAAAAATCTTCTAAATAAACGACATTCATATAGTTTACTGTACTATTTAATTCCCAACACCGCGTCTCTAAATTAAACCTCAAATAGTGTTGTAGTCATTGTAACGACTAAATTTCACTCCTGAAAAATATTAATCAAGACAAGAAATATAGTGACAAATATTATATTTGATTTCAAGTGATGGGATTACAATGTCTAAAATATCTCTAAATCTGAAGAGATATAGTCCTCTGATTTTTCTCCTTACAGGCGATGGTTCAAGAGCTTGAGAGCTTGATCTTGAACTTGATGGATTTCATGTTTGTAGTGCGTCACGAACAATTTGAAGGTCGTCACGAACCAGGATTTGGTGTTGGGTTATCACGAACGGAAGATTTGAAGCCGCCCGCCTATGATTTGAGTTCGCCTTTGAAATTTGACCACATACGACGATTGTAGATATGGATGGAGACCTTGATGTTATTATTTAGAGCTTCTTTAGTCTTTCCTTCTGCTTACTTGTTTCTCCCTTAGACTTCTCCTTTAACCCTTTTATATAGGCATGGGGTGGAGTAGTCTCCAAGAAAACTCTAGTGGATCATTGGGCTTAAGGATTATGGGCCGACCCATTTGATAGAAGACCAACTAACGGGCTAGTCCAATGGTATATTCGACCTTTATTTAAATTAATTTAATTATATTTAAATAATTGTCCCATTTATATTAACCCATGATACTTATTTGGACTAATATGTATTTAATATATGATAAAATTCCAATTACTTGTGGATTCAAATTTAATAAAATTTTAATTATCTACAGTCATATACATATACATATATATATATATATATATATGCAATATCCGAACAAAATCCCATAAGATGAATTGGGATGTATAGAATTTCACCAGAAATTGAAGCAAAATAAAGTAAAGGGAAAAACTAACCTCTTTATGTTGAAGAATACTTCTACTGAGAGTTGTTATATATGTTCAATTCTCCTCCCTTTGATTTTGACTCTTACTGCCAGAAGCTTAAATGTTTCCTTATAGTATTGCTTCTAGTAATCTCCCTTGCGATGGAACTCGTTTGCACTCAAAGCCCCTTTTTTTCTCTTTTGTTGTCTTGCTGCCGTGAGTTTTCCCTTCCCCTAAATCCCTCTTTCGTTCTTTTTTCCTTCTTTTGGTCAGAGAATGGGCTTCGGCCCCCTTTTTGTGTTTGCATCCCTTTTTGCTTTGACTTAATTAGTTTCTAAATGACTTATATAACCTTGTTTAAAATTATTGGATATTACAATCCGCCAACCGACTCCATGCTTGTTAGTGATGTCGAGAAAATTATGGAATTAGAGTCAACAAAAAAATTGAAGATGTGGTTGAAATGACTCTAGTTCAGGTGACCAAGAGGATGTCAAAATCCGGAAAGAATTGCACTTTGGAGGCTTGAGGTCACATTCCAAGTATTTCTCAATATTAGAATTGTGTGGTGATATGGGAGTTGAACTACACTAGTCAATGAAGGATTGCGAGGAGGAAAGGCAAAGGCCATACATCTTACAATTTGAGGTAACAAGAAGGCAAGACGACATTCCTCACATGAAAGCCAAGAAATGCAAAATGAAGAAATTAAAGTTTGGCTTGATAATCAACTTACCACCCCCACCGCTCATGGTCACAAGCTTGATTCAAAGTTAGGTGCCCAATTCATATCGTCCAAGTGGCAAGAAAAGTGGTAAAGTTGATTCGCGTCGTGCCACGATGTTAAATGCGACGCTTAGTGGGAGGCAACTCATTGTTTTCAAATTTTGCAGTCATTTTTGAAATTTTCTTTTTTAGAATAGCTTAGTATATTATTTCTTACTAATCTGCCAAGTTTCAGATTTTTTGGAGTTGGATTGATGAGTTTGAGGTGTTGGAGTGCACAAAAACAGTGACTAAAAAATCTGTGATCCAATCATGTGGTGTAAGCGCATTTGCTGAACATTCACCACAGAAGCAGCAGCGCAGAAGCGCTCACTGAAGCACAGAAGCAGAAAAAATCGCAGAAGCGGTTTGGCAGCCGCAGAAGCGCTAAAGTAGCCGCAGAAGCTTTCAAACGGGTAAATGTTAAAACCCTTTATTAAGTGAGACTCTAATTTTCCCCAATTCTCACAACTACCTCTACTTTCTCATGCTATTGCTCTTCACCAACTGCTCATACTTACAGTTCTCACACACAAGACACACAGGTATGGTTCTTAGTCCCCTCATATACTCCTCTCTTCTACTTCTCTTTTCTTCTTCTTCTTCATCTTCATCTCATCTCTTCTACAATCCCCTTTTCATGTTTTTTTTAATTTTATTATCACTGTTAGTTTTAGGACTGAAGGATATTGGTTGAGAGTGTTCTTGTATGTGTTGTTGATGATTAAAAATAATTTCGAGGGAAATCTGAGTACCCAATTTGTGTAAAGAAGCATAATTTCTCACTGCTCGCAAGGTGTTTGACGAATTGTCCAAAAGATTTTTTTTTGCTAAGTACCACAAAATCAGTCTTAATAGAGTCGTAGTTTTATTTATTGCACTAATTTAGAATTCTTTAGTATAAATTTTGTGCTACAATCATATTTAGAAGTGAAAACAATCGAAAACTTTTGTGCTTTTGAACCCTCTGATGAGCATCGCAGAAGTGCAAAAGGTGTCGCAGATGCGGCCTCGCGCCTGCGTTGAAAGTTCCGCAAGTGGGATTTCTGGTCAACTGGGTAAATCCGCAGATGTTTAAGAAAAATCGCAGAAGCGGGACCGTACCTGTGATGGTTTTTCCGCGGATGCGGAAACTGGGCGGTTTTGCCAAAACCAGTAGCTTTGCAACTGGAGCTTCGGGGGCCCGTTCGACTTGATCTTTGGCCTAATTGCATTGTTTTGAATTTCTTAACATGATTCTACTGCCCGACTAACATTGTTTTGATTTATTAAAGGTACTTTGAGCTAAAATGGACATGAACATGAACAACAATGCTCTGCTTGATCATGAAATTGAGGAGGAGGTTGTGGAGGAACAATTTGACCACTCACGCTTCATGTCTACAGATTGTCACCGCCAGTATTTGTCACGACCCAAATCTCGATTCAGGTCGCGATGGAGTCCAACGGCGAGGTTAGGCCAGCCAATATAGAAATACTAAGTGTTACCATTCCCCGTTACGCAAATTTCATCTTTTCACCAATTTTAAACAGATATAAACATGATAATGGCGGTGATGTGAAATAAAACTACAAGTGCGGAAAATCAACCCATAGGCATGCCGCATAACATATGTACAGCCAACAACCCAAAATATACACCACATGTGCGCCAGAAACTAGTGTCACAAGTGCCACGGGCAACTACTGAATATACAATGACTACACTATATACAAGGTCTCAGTCTGAATGAAATGGACAGAGAATATAACAAATTAACTCCAGGGTGCTGCTAGGAAGTCTCCAGGAAAGAAGCTCACCGTGAAGTATGATCACTCTATCAATATCTAGCACCGGCCTGATAATCAGACGTACCAGCCTCCGGACCTGTACAGTCAAGTACAGAAAGAAAAGAAAGTGCAGCATGAGTACATATTAAATAAATATGTCCGCAGTGAGTATCCCGCCTAAACTCGAAGAAGTAGTGACGAGAGGTCGACTCGATACTCACTAAGGTCCAACAGTAATAACATATGATAGAATATAATGAAATACAACAGGCATGTCAGGGAAATAAGCAACAAGTATATATATATCAAAAACAGAAATCCAAACAATTGCTCAACTAAACAATAAAGCACTTTCAAGGGTAAGACCACCGAACGATACAAAAATCACAAATTCTTAGATCCGCCGTGGCGTACGGCCCGCTCCCATAAGGTACCTTCTACACTCGTCGTGGCGTACGGCCCGATCCCATATACATATCACAATTACTTCTCAACACTGTCGTGGCGTACGACCCGATCCTATATATATTCGATTACTTTCAGCACTGTCGTGGCATACGACCCGATCCCATATATATTCGATTACTTTCAGCACTGTTGTGGCGTACGGCCCGATCCCATATATATTCAATACTTACTTTCCACAACAAATTCCTTGCCATTCAAAAAAAATTCCATAAAGCCTCAGAGAAATAACACTATGCAAAACATAATTTCATAGTACATATGGCGTCACAATAAATCATATAAAGCATTACAAGAAAAACATATCAGCCATTACGAGAAAAGCATATAAGGCATGATGTGGTCCTAACTACCCGGACACAACAATAATAGCCGCTACGTACGGACTCTCGTCACTTGGCGCGTACGTAGCCCCCAAACAATTTACACATAGCATATACATCACCTATGGGGACAATTCCCTCTTACAAGGTTAGAAAGGAGACTCACCTCGTGTCGAATCTACCCCTCGGACCACAATTGCGCCCGAAACTCCGAACTCTACACCCGAGGACTCGCAACTAGCCAAAAGGTATACAATAACATCAATGCATGCACAATGCGGGAAATTACCCTAGTTATTTTACTAAAATCGCTATTCTTGAAGAATTTCCAAATTCCAACCCCGGTCCCGCATGTTCAAATTCCGAAAATTCTCGAAGGGATCACTCACCCATAGCCTAAGGATCATTAATGTGTGATTTCTACTTAAATTCATGGCCTAAAACGGATAATCACAAAATCCTCAAGGACCCTAAAATTACTACCTAATTCTATGGTTTTAGATAATTTAATAGTGAATTTAACTAAGAATAAATGTTTGAAACTAGTAAAACTATGGAATTTACTTACCTCAATAACAATGGTGGAAGGTCTCTTGAAGAGCTCTCTAAAAACTTGAAGAGGAAGATGAAAATGGAGGAAAAATGCTAAGTCCCGTATTTTATAAAACTGCCCAGGGATTCCTTAACTGCGATCGCGACAAGGGGCATGCGATCGCGAAGGCCAACTGGCCAGACCTCTGCGATCGCGGCAGAGGTCCTGCGATCGCGAAGGCCAACTGGCCAGACCTCTGCGATCGCGGCAGAGGTCCTGCGATCGCGAAGAACAAACTCACCCGGCCCAGACGCGACTCTATGCGATCGCGATAAAAGGTTGCGATCGTGAAGGTGTGGAACCCAGACCTCTGCGATCGCAAAGGGGAAGCTGCGATCGTAGAGAACAATCAACAGCCCAGCAAAATTCTTCTCCGTGATCGCAACCCACCTTCTGCGATCGCAGAGAAGGAAACCAGATAGCAGAAATTCTGGTTTTTCCAACTTAGCTCCCGGGGGTCTAAAACATACCCGAGCCCCTCAGGACCCCGTCCAAAAGCACCGGCAAGTCTGTATTCATGATACGGACTCGCTCGAACTTCCGGAACCTGAATAACAACAACGAAACTCAGAATTCCACACCAAAACCAAATTGAATCAAAACTTAAGAACTTGAAATTCTAGAATTCACTTCAATGCGCCGAACCGGCCTATACTGCTCGGAATGACTTCAAATTTTGCAGACAAGTTATAAATGACATAATGGAACAATTTACGGTCTCGAAATTTCATTCGGACCTCGGGAACATAAAATCACACTTCAAGATAAATTTCAAATTCTTTAAAAATCCTCAAAACTTCATTAACTCCAATTTTCTCATTTTGCTCCGAAACCCGTCAAATCAAGTCCGTTTCTTGCCAAATTTCACAGATAACTTACATAACACATATTGAACCTGTTGCGGGCTCCGAAATCATAATACGGGTCCGGCAGCACAAGTTTCACATCAAGGTTCATGTTCATAAGCCTTTAATATTTTTTAAAAATAATTTTCTTTAAAGATTCATTTCTCGGACTTGGGTCCTCGAAATTTGATTCCGGGCATACGCCCAAGTCCCATATTTTCCTACAGACCTTTCAGGACCGCCGGATCACAGATCCGGGTCCGTTTACCAAAAATATTGACCAAAGTCAACTTTATTCAATTTAATTATCATAAATTAAACTCTTAATCATGTTTTCACATAAAGGCTTCCCAGCTACGCGCCCGAGCTGTGCACGCACATCGAGGTGAGATTAACGGAGATTTTCGGGGCCTCGAAACACAGTCATAATTAGATTCACATAAGACGACCCTCTTTTTGGGTCATCACAATCTCCCCCTCTAAAACAAACGTTCGTCCTCGAACGGACGTAGAATCGTACCTGAAGTGCCGAATAGCTGTGGATACTTGCTCCGCATGTCCTCCTCGGACTCCCAAGTTGCCTCATTGACTGGTTGGCCCCTCCACTGGACCTTTACGGCAGAAATCCTCTTAGACCTCAACGGGCGGTCCTGTCTCTCAATAATAGCAATTGGCTCCTCCTCGAAGCCCAACTTCTCATATAACTGAATAGTGCTGAAATCAATCACGTCAGAGAAATCGACATGATATCTCCCGAGCATGGATACATGAAATACCGGATGAACTCTTGATAAGGAGGGAGGTAAAGCGAGCTCGTACGCAACCTCCCCGACTCGCCTCAACACCTCGAAAGGGCCTATAAACCTGGGGCTCAGCTTGCCCTTCTTCCCGAATCTCATAACGCCCTTCATCGGCGAAACCTTCAACATAACCTTATCTCCCTCCATAAATGCTATATCACGCGCCCGCTGATCTGCGTAACTCTTCTGTCTAGATTGAGCTGTGCGGAGCCTTTCCTGAATAATCTTCACCTTTTCCAAGGCATCTCTCACCATATTTGTACCATATAGCTTGGCCTTGCCAGGACCAAACCACCCAATCGGAGAACGACATCGCCGACCATATAAAGCCTCGAATGGAGCCATCTCGATGCTAGACTGATAACTGTTATTGTATGCAAACTCTGCCAAAGGAAAGAACTAGTCCTATTGACCGCCAAAATCAATCACACNCTGAGATCTATCTGAGTGCCCATCTCACTGTGCAATGCTCTCCAGAAGTGCGAGGTGAACTGAGGACCTCGATCTGATATAATGGACACCGGCACCCCGTGCAACCGGACTATCTCCCGAACATAAATCTGGGCCAGCCTCTCCGTAGTATAAGTAGGTAGCCACAGGAATGAAATGCGCCGATTAGGTCAATCTATCCACAATGACCCAAACCGTGCCAACCTTCCGCAAAGTCCGAGGCAACCCAACCACAAAATCCATGGTGATGCACTCCCATTTCCACTTAGGAATGGGCATCTGCTGAAACAGGCCTCTGGTGCTCGTACTTGACCTGCTGACAATTGAGAC
>ML274574.1:0-66672 GCA_005239495.1 Nicotiana undulata | reverse complement strand
TATACACTGGCGTTCGTGGATCCCGAGTCTTCTTTCCTTTACCGCTTCATTGTCTTTCTCCTTGTTTCAAGATAGTGTTGTATTTTTCATTCCAGACTTGTATTTAGTATTCTAGTAGCTAGTCCGTGAGATTGTGACACCCCGGTTTTGGGAGTTTACGTTATTGCATGATTGTTATGTTCTTCCTTCCTGCAATTCGAGTTTTGTTATTTTTATTGCCGATGTTGGAAATATTATTGTTGGGAAATATGCAAAGGAGAAATAAAGGAAAGGTATATTTTGATGTACGATTACACGGTTTCCCATTATTGACCCTGTATATGATTGAATTAGTTAAAGTTGAAAGGTTAACGATTTATCTCTTATTCAATGGTTTTAAGTTACTATCGCAAGTTATACGTTGGCTGGCCTAGCGGGTTCAACGTTAGGCGCAGTCACGGCCTAAAGGGCACGTTTGTTCTCATAAATTTGTGCTAATTTCTCCTAAGTCAGTACTATTTTCTATTCGTGAGTCCTTGAATCCTTGTGATTGATCCTTCACTGATCTCGCATGAGATTTTCTACTGATTTTAACTTTGTGAAATATTTTCTGACCTATTCTATGGCCAATTATGTTGTTAACTGATTTTAAGCATTTTCCTTAATCAAAGTATGCTGAACCTAGTCTCTATTACATGTTCTATGCTTATTTGATTATACTCTGCCTTCAATGGTTTCTTTCCTTATTTAGTGTATGCTTATTACCGTTTGAATTTGACTCCTTAATTAAAGGAAGTCCTTGTACTGATTTGATTTTGATTAGTACATAGTTCCATAATCACTGCTGAACCTTGATTTTTACCTTATTTGCCACCTGTTTCAAAGCTATAAGTACCTTAGTCTTTCATTGAGAGAAAAACGAACAAATTGGTTCAGAAAAACCTCTCTCTTGCACAATAAAACTATCTTCTGCTCTCCCTTTTCTTGGGTTGCTTACTACTGCTCTAAGTCAGCCGGCTGCAAGCCAAGGTTGACTACTCTACTCACTTTCTCCTCATTCTGTATTTACTGTTCTATACGGGTATGTCCTGATTTAAGTTTAAGTCTCAAAGACAACATGTTTCTTCTGTTACTTCAATTCATCTTGTTTCTAGTTTGTTCTTACTTATGGTTCTGTAGCTCAAATTGCAACTAATATGTCTATGCATTATAAGTCAAGTTGTGTGCCCCCTCTCCGTTAGACTCAACATGTTTTGTTACCCCTGACTTCAATTATGTTTCTCCAATTATTAACCTGAATCTTCTGTGGCAAACCACTTGTGCTGGGTTCTGTGTAAGCTTGAAATGCATGCTACCTTAATCCCTTATTTCCCTCAGGATTTCTCTGATTCTGAACCTAGATGTGACTCTGCCTACTGTATGCATATCCTTATATTCTCTATACATGTCCCCAATTCCTATTACCCTGTTTGTGGTTGCTGAACTTGTTTAGTCCCTGACTCTTGGTGTGATGTTGAACCCGTTTCTGATTCTGAGGATGGTATGTTGCTTGTTACTAATAACTTCCCTGTTTCATCAAAACTATTTTCAAACAAGTCTCTTTTCAAACTATTTTCCTACTTAAACCTTTTCAAACTATATCAAGCACTTTCACTATATTCTTAGACCCCTTAGGTTCCCTAACGCACCTTAAAAATCGTTAGGTGGCGACTCTTCAAAACGCAAGAGCCCTTTCCCAAAAGGAATGAGTTGTCTCAACCAAATGTCATAAACCCGGACTCCGCGAGGAAAAAAGGGGGCGCGACAGCATGGTGACTCTGCTGGGGATTCTTAGGCTTTTACCATTTCAAACTGCTTTGTGAATTTGTACCTCTTCCCATTCCCCTTATGTGAAATTACTTGTCTATTTCTTTAAGCATTTAATTTTCTTCAAGAGTAACTGGCATGTTTTTCTGTTTCCTTCCTTTGTAACCACTTTTTAAATTATGAACTATTGTACTTATTGCTTTCGTAATGTGCAAATACATGTCTACATGTTTTACTGTCTACTGCATAATCATGATTCCACATCATACTCCACTCGTGCCAAACAAATACTATAGCAACGCTTGATGAGTGGTTGCGCCCTTCCTATATCACTACCCCCTAAATTCGGAAAGGCTTATTTGCGGTAAAACTAGTCGATCAGCGGTGCAGTCGACGGTTCCGTGCCTTTCCCCCTTGAGTTGTCCGCTCAAGGGTACTAGTCTAAAACCACATAGAAACCTTACTCCGTTATACTGTTGCATACATCATGGTCAAACCTAGCCAGGCTAAAGTGTTGTCCACACAATAGCCTTTAATATAGCCTTGTCCAAAAGTCCACTGGGTTTCCCTAAACCCAAAACGGACATCATCACGTTCTGTGCATTTATTTGGAGAACTAGATGCTTCATGCTAATTGTTGACGTTAAATAGTCGATTCTGGTGGGGGTAAGGGTCTAACCTTGTTTTCCTTGCAGAAATATGAAGCACGAAGTCCCCAGATTCGGCATGGTCACCAACATCCACCCAAAATTGCTGAGTTGGTGGGAAGATTCACATTCTAGTGACAGTACCAACAAGAGGCTAGGATACTTAGAACGAGGCATAGTAGAGTTGGAGGAAAAATTTCTTAAAAGGGTTGAAGACTGTCAAAAGGCTGAAGGGACCGAAAGTGGACATCTAGCCAGAGCATACCGGTTGCTAGGACTTCCCGAGTTGGGGAATCTATTCAAGGGAATCAAGGATGCCGAGTCTGGGGAAGGTCCTTCTGGGACCAAGTAGATAGGAATTTACTTTTTTTCTTTATTGATGTAATAAGGCCAATGGCCATTAGTGATTTTATTTCTTGTTTATTTAGTGTCGTTTTGGGATTCGTCTATTTTTTCTCAATGAAATGAGGCATTTAGAATTTTAAGTTCTCCAAATCTATTTGTCGCTAGGACTACATCGGGCACAAAGAGGTTCCCAAATTAGGACGCGCTTTACATTCCCGCACTATGTGTTTAATATTGCAATACTTATCACAATCCTCACTGACTTGGCTACCTTTTGTTTTTTGTTCTCTTTCTTTTATTCCCCTCCCCAAAGGTTAGTTCGTGCACTCTGGCATCATCATCCTATCTCACAAGATCCAGGGACCCTCCACCCACTCCTCCTCCTAGTCCTCCTAAAGGCAAGAACAAAGGCAAGAATAAAATGGAAGATTCAAGCAACATCAGAAAGGAGAACACAATTGAACGGGTAGAGGCCACTGATGTCCAGGGTATTCGGGTTCCTAATGAGAATATGTCACAACTTGAGCAAACATTGTTGAAATTCCAAGAAGATCTTGATCAGGTTCGAAATCTGGCAAACCTGTCATTTTCCCTCAATATCCAAGACGTCACCCTCCCCAACATTCAAAATCCTACACCTCCACAAAATGTCCCAAGACATCAGACTCATCCCGCACCTCGCCATCACGCCACTCCACCAAAGAATCAATGTAACACCTGTCATACCCCAAATAACACTCCATTACTTATCCCGGAACCTCAAACCTCCACAAACGATCACATCTACACCCATGCAGCAAGCCACCACAACAATCCTATCTACGTGGAGACCATGCCACACTCCACTCCACCTATACCATACACACCCTGAGTCTGATGAAAAGGAGCTGCTTATCAAGAACTTGGCCGAGGAACTTAAGAAATTGACCAGCCGGATTTAGGGCGTCGAAGAAAGCAAAGGAGTTGAAGGACTGAATTATGAGGACCTCTGCATACATCCTGATGTCGAACTGCCTGAGGGATACAAACCTCCTAAGTTTGAAATGTTTGATGGTACAGGCAATCCAAGGGTCCATCTGAGGACCTATTGTGACAAGCTGGTTGGAGTAGGAAAGGACGAAATGATCCGCATAAAGCTGTTCATGAGGAGTTTGAAAGGAGATGCATTGTCTTGGTACATCATCCAAGATCCCAAGAAGTGGTCAGACTAGGTGAGCATGGCATCTGACTTTATGGACAGATTCAGGTTTAACACAGAGAACGCACCAGACGTGTTCTATATCCAAAATTTGAAGAAGAAGCCCACAGAGGCATTTCGCGAGTATGCTACACGTTGGAGGTTCGAAAATGCTAAGGTCAGACCTGCCTTAGAGGAGGAATAGATGAACAAGTTCTTCGTCCGGGCTCAGGACCTGCAATACTATGAACGGTTAATGATGGTTGAGAACCACAAATTCTCCGACATTATCAAATTGGGAGAACTGATTAAAGAAGGTATTAAAAGTGACACGATCACGAATTTTGAAGCCTTGAAAGCTACAAATAAGGCTTTACAGTCTGGTGGTGTGTCCAAGAAAAGGGACGTGGGAGCTGTGATGGTTTCACAAAGAACCAAATACCCACTCAAATACAAAACTTACCTAACGCCTCCACTCACATATTAACCAACCCCAAATTACCAAGCACCCTCACCCTCATACCAAGCTCCACCATCAACTTATCAATCACCTCCGCCACCAACTTATCAATCACCTCCGTCACCTACATATCAACCTGCTTCACCCAGATACTCCCAACCCGCTACTGTCTACCACACTTACAACCCTCAACCATCCCATTATCAATCACCCCCTGCACGCCAAAACTTCCCTAGACCTCGTCCTAATTTTGATCGCAGACCTCCAAAATAGTATACCGCCATCACTAAAACCATCGACCAGCTGTATGAGAAGCTCAAAGCTGCTGGTTATGTCACCCCCATCCAAGCTGCAACCCCTGAGAATCCTTCTCAATGGGTTAACCCAAACAAATCCTGTGCATACCACTCCTGCATGAAAGGGCACACCATTGATGAATGCCGCTCTTTGAAAGACAAGATACAATCCTTGATTGATAACAAGATCATTATGGCAAAGGAGCCCACTCCGAACGTCCGCAACAATCCTCTGTAAGACCATAAGGGTGGAGGTATCCACATGATTGAAATAGAAGATGACTGGGATTCCGAGGGATCGATCGGGTTGATTGTAGAAGGCGATAACCCAAAGAAACCAGCAATCACTCTCAATCCGATCATAGTCTAGATTCAACCGTCTGGGGATGCTGAGGTAAATATGTCCATACCTCTTGAGTATGAAGCATCTCCACCCGCAAAGAAATTGGTACTAATTGAGGTTGAATTTGTGTCTTCGGCAAATGCACCCGCACCATTCGAGGTTGCAGTCTTGCCACCCAAGGCACATATTCCATTCGAAGTGAGGATAGCCGCGCCAATCCTAGTGGCGATGTCAACCACGCCACCCTTTTATACGAATGCTGTACCTTGGGACTATACAGCCGAAGCGAGAAGGAAAGGCAAGGTCAAGACCGAAGAAGCTATTGCCGCACAGGGTATGACGAGAACTGGTAGAGTCTATACCCCTGAACATCTGGTCGAGTCAAGCAAGCATGCTTCCAATCGGCCTCCCCTTATTGAGACAGGTCCGGACGACCTTTGGAGGACGGTACATGCCAAGGAGTACTCGGTCATTGACCAATTGAACAAGACACCAACACAAATATCCATTCTCTCTTTGCTGCAGAATTCTGAAATGCACAGGAGTGCTTTGTTGAAGGTGTTGAGCAAAGCATATATGCCAAACAATATCACCAACGGGGAAATGGCCAATATGGTAGGCCAGGTGTTGGAAAGCCACAAGATTACTTTTCATGAAGACAAGCTGCCACCTGAAGGGCTAGGGCATAACAAAGCACTGCACATCACCGTGTAATGCAAAGATTATTTCATTACCAGGATCCTGATCGATGGAGGATCCAGTCTTAACATCTGTCCCCTGATAACACTCAAGAAGTTGGATAAAGGGATGCATGAGATAAAGGATTGAGCAATCAATGTGAAAGCTTTCGATGGTTCTCAGAGGGCCACCATTGGTGAAATTAGTTTGTGCCTGCAAATGGGACCAACTTGGTTCTAGGTCGCTTTCCAGGTAATAGATGTGCCAGCATCTTACAATTTGCTATTGGGACGACCATGGATCCATGCTGCTGGGGCCGTAGCATCAACACTGCATCATGATGTGAAGTTCGAATGGAATCACCAGGAAGTGATCATTCACGGTGACGGTAGCAACCCTATTTACAGCCTCCAGACTATTCCGGTAATCGAGGGAAAAAGGAAGCTGGGTGGAGAAACTTACCACCACATCGAGCAGGTCAGTGCTGTCGACAAGGACAAATGGTGGGATAGCAAAATCGAGAGTACACTAAGTTGGAGTGGGTACGCGCCTGGAAAAGGGCTCGGCAAGAACCTCCAAGGAATCTCTAAGCCCATAAAGCTCAAGAAACACGACACCACTTTCGGTTTGGGGTATGAATACACCTGGGAAGAATTCAATAGCTGGTCTCCACCTTGGCGCGGTCCTTATTACCCTTTGGAGAAGCCAATACCGCATTTGGAGCAGACCTTCCAACATGCCGACATTATTTATGGATCAGATGAAGAAGAAGCACTTGCAACAATGAGGAACTTGTTTCTGGAGGACAGTGATATGGACTGTTGTGTTATTCTCGAGGAGGAGAGGGAGGAAGGCCCTTCCATACATGCGGTGAGCTGAGGGGCATGCCTCAATAATTGGACCATCAGGACAACCAAATCCTGACGAGACTCGGGGTAGCACGGCTAAAACAAGCATTATTTACTAAATGATTTTTACTTTTTGCATTTTTCAGTTCCTGCAATAAGATCTTCAATGTTCAAAACAATTATTCAGTTTATCAAAAGCATTTTAATTTTCTTATGAATCAAATATTTATTGCTATCGTTTTTCTCTCATTACTTTATCTATACAATATTATTATTACTTGTCTTTATGAACCAATGATTGTGACATGCAAGGAGACAACACAACAAACAGACATTGATTCAGAGGAAGATGACATACCTGACGAGATTGTCAAAGAAGTTGAGAATTTTGAGAATAGACCTAAGTCCAACCTGGACGAAACCGAAGTTGTCAACCTGGGAGATTTAGAAAATATCAAGGAAACTCGTATCAGCATCCATTTGTCACCATCAGAAAAGAAGGAATACACGGAATTCTTGAAAGAATATGAGGACATATTCGCCTGGTCGTACGATGACATGACTGGTCCTAGTACATCCATTGTGGCTCACAAACTGCCAACCAATCCAATGTGTCCGCCGGTAAAACAAAAGCTCAGAAAGTTCAAGCCTGATATGAGTTGTAAAATCAAGGAAGAAGTCACCAAGAAAATCAACGCCAAAGTTCTCAGGGTAGTCGAGTACCCGACATGGTTAGCCAACATTGTGCCAGTGCCAAAGAAGGATGGGAAGGTCAGAGTCTGTGTCGACTACCGGGATCTCAACCGGGCCAGTCCGAAAGATGACTTCCCTTTGCCAAATATACACATCCTGATTGACAATTGCGCCAAGCATGAGCTATAGTAATTCGTGGATTGCTTCGCTGGTTATCATTAGATTTGGATGGATGAGAAAGAGGATGAGAAAATGACTTTCATTACGCCGTAGGGAGTATACTTCTACAAAATGATGCCATTCGGCCTAAAGAATGCAGGGGCCACATACATGAGGGCCATGACCACTATCTTCCACGACATGATTCACAAGGAGATCGAGGTATATGTGGATGATGTTATTATCAAATCCAAGAAAGCCACTGATCACATAGCAGACTTGAGGAAGTTCTTCAATAGGTTGGGAAATACAATCTGAAGTTGAATCCCGCAAAGTGTGCATTTGGGGTTCCTAATGGGAAGTTGCTTGGGTTTATCGTGAGCCGTCGAGGTATAGAACTGGATCCATCAAAGGTCAAATCCATTCAAGAACTGCCACCGCCAAGGAACACGAAAGATGTGATGAGTTTCTTGGGAAGGCTTAACTACATTAGCCGGTTCATAGCACAATCTACAGTTATCTGTGAGCCAATCTTCAAAATGCTAAAGAAGGACGCTGCAACCAAATGGACCGATGACTGCCAAAAGGCTTTCAATAGAATCAAGGAGTACCCTATCAACACCACCAGTCCTAGTACCGCCTGAGCCAGGTAGACATTTGCTACTCTACCTTGCAGTGTTAGATGGCGCCTTCGGCTGCGTTCTGGGGCAGCACGACGAAATAGGAAGAAAAGAGCAAGCCATCTATTATCTCAGCAAGAAATTCACTCCGTACGAAGCTCGGTATTCTCTCTTGGAACGCACTTGTTGCGCTTTGACCTGGGTAGCTCAGAAGCTGAGACACTATTTCTGTGTCTACACCACTTATCTCATATGAAGGATGGATACCTTGATGTACATCCTTCAGAAGCCCATGCCCACTAGCAAGCTAGCCAAGTGGAAAATTCCGCTGAGTGAATTCGACATTATCTATGTGACTCAGAAAGCGGTCATGGGACCGACACTGGTAGACCACCTTGCTGAAAACCCCATGGACAAAGAATACGAACATCTGAAAACGTATTTTCTTGATGAAGAGGTATCATTAGGAGAAGACATTGAAGAATCCTATGACGGTTGGAGGATGTTCTTCGATGGAGCAGCGAACTTCAAGGGAGTCGGCATTGGGGCCGTCTTAATATCAGAAATCGGTCAACATTATTTGGTGTCTGCCAAACTCAGATTCCCCTGCACCGACAATATGGCGGAATATGAAGCCTGCATCTTAGGGCTCAACATGGCCATTGACATGAACGTCCATGAGCTGTTAGTGATTGCTGACTCAGATTTGCTGGTATATCAGGTACAAGGAGAATGGGCTACCAGGAATTCCAAGATACTGCCGTACCTGCACCACGTGCAGGAATTGAGAAAGAGGTTCACGAAGATAGAATTCCGGCACGTCCCCAGAATCCAGAACGAGTTCGCCGATGCATTGGCTACTCTATCATCTATGATTCAGCATCCAGACAAGAACTTCATTGATCCTATTCCAGTGAAGATCCACTACCAACCAGCCTACTGTGCCCATGTGGAAGATGAAGCAGACGGAAAGCCTTGGTTTCATGACATCAAGGAATACTTGGTAAAAAGAGAGTACCTAGAGCTTGCAAATCATACTCAGAATTGCACACTTCGGAGATTGTCCAACAACTTCTTTCACAGCGGGGGAATACTGTATAGGAGAACTCCCGATTTAGGGTTATTAAGATGTGTCGACGCAAAGGAAGCATCCAAGCTACTAGAGGAAATTCATGTTGGGACCTGCGGTCCACATATGAATGGTTTTGTCTTAGCAAAGAAGATACTCCGGGTTGGTTACTTTTGGATGACTATGGAAATAGATTGCATCCAGTATGTCCGGAAATGCCACCACTGTCAGATACATGCAGACATGATAAAGGTACCCCCAAACGAGCTCAATGCAACAAGCTCACCATAACCGTTCGCCGCCTGGGGCATGGACGTTATTGGACCAATCTAACCTGCCGCCTCCAACGGACACAGGTTCATTCTGGTGGCCATTGGCTATTTCACCAAATGGGTCGAAGCAGCATCCTACAAAGCAGTGACTAAGAACGTCGTGGTCGACTTTGTTCGCTACCGTGTTGTTTGTCGATTTGTAATTCCAGAATCGATCATTACTGATAATGGTTCCAACCTCAACAGTGACTTGATGAAAGCTATATGTGAAAATTTCAAGATCAAACACAAGAACTCCACAACTTACATACCTCAGATGAATGGAGTTGTAGAGGCCGCCAACAAAAACATCAAGAAGATACTAAGGAAGATGATAGAAAAGCACAAGTAGTGGCACGAGAAGTTATCATTTGCTCTACTGGGATATCGCACCACAGTCCGCACATAAACCGGGGCAACTCCTTATATGTTGGTTTACAGTACATAGGCTGTTATTCTCGCTGAGGTAGAAATTCCTTCCCTAAGGATCATACAAGACGCTGAGCTCAGCGATGCAGAGTGGGTGAAAAACCGTTATGAGCAATTAGCCCTCATAGACGGAAAGAGAATGAATGCAGTATGCCATGGTCAACTTTATCAGAATAGGATGACCAGAGCCTTCAATAAGAAAGTCAAGCCGAGACAGTTCGCACGGGGACAACTGGTGTTAAAGAAAATCTTTTCGCATCAAGATGAAGCCAAGGGAAATTCTCTCCAACTGGCAAGGTCCGTATATGGTTCACCGAGTACTGATAGGATGAACTCTCATACTTGCAAAATGGACGGAGAAGTCTGGCCAAAGCCAATCAATTCAGATGCAGTCAAATGCTATTATGTGTAAACCTTTATGCTTTTATCAATGATGTAAATTTGAACTAATCCTGACCTGATTCCCGTTTAAGAGGGGATACGTAGGCAGCCCTATGGGTTCGGTCACAAATAAATAAAAATTTCATTTTCCCCCGCAATTGGAAACTGGGGAAGAATTTTGAGGAGGACCCTCAAAATTCCGAAGCAAGTTCAGCCGATCGCCGTACGAGCAACAGTCAGAAGCGTTCACCCATCAAACTGGGGCAGAAGTTTGAAGAGGACCCTCAAAATTCCGTAGCAGGAGAGGTTGCAATGTCTCGAACCATGTCACGATTGTCGGTTCATCCAAAATCATTTAAATTTATACATTATGTTATACTTTTACAAAATCATGCATGTTTGTTCTTGAAACAAGCTTTGTTTAGCGACGCTACCCCAACTATACAGACTGTATCATCAGATCAAGCCGAACAAGTCAAGAAAAGTCATCAGGGATACTAACTAACCTTCCCCTTAAAAAACTCACGATATTTCTTTGGATGCAGGCACTAAGGTTCCAAAATCCCTAAAACGTACTGTCCTCCCAGGGACAAACATTGTTAAAAACATGATTCCCAAACCGTTGCACTTGCCGACGTTCGCACATGCCTTTAATGCTCCGCCATCACAATGCTCTCAACAATCACAATGCCGCAATTTATCACCAGCTAAGGATTCCCACTGTCATTTTATTTCTTACATAAGGCTACTATTCTGACTTCCAACTAGCATAAGGCTACTATTCTGCCTTCCATCTGCATAAGACTATCATTCTACCTTCCGAGGTTAAGCTCTACCTCCATCTGCATCGCATAAGGCTACTATTTTGCCTTCTGAGACTAAGCGCTGTCTCCCTCTACATTCGCATCTTTGCATAAGGCTACCGTTCTACCTTTCGAGGTTAATCTCTACCTCCACCTGCACTTGCATAAGACTACTATTCTGCCTTCCAACTTGCATAAGGCTGCTATTCTGCCTTCCATCTGCATAAGGCTATCATTCTGCCTTCCGAGGTTAAGTTCTACCTCCATCTGCATTGCATAAGGATACCATTCTGCCTTCCACCTGCATAAGGCTACCATTCTGCCTTTCGAGGTTAAGCTCTATCTCCATCTGTATCTTTGAATAAGGCTACTTTTCTGCCTTCCGAGGCTAAGCTCTGCCTCTAATTTACTTTTCGAGACTAACCGCTGTCTCAAGCACTATTTACTTCGCTTTTCTTTCGGGCTAATCTCTTCCCTTTCAATACACAAGACTAAGCTCTGTCTTGTCAACATCATACTATTGCATCTTCATGGGCTAAAATATCGCCAACTTATCCAAAGGCGTCATCGTTCGGAGGCACCATCTTCATGGCCCGAGAACACTATGTCATGGCCTGAGGATCTCTTTCAACCATTTGCATATCATTATTCACAGACGTCATGGTTCGGAGGCACCATCCTCATGGCCCGAGAATGTCACGACCCAAAATCCTAATCCAGGTCGTGATGGCGCCCAACAACGGGGTTAGGCAAGCCAACATAAATTTCACTAAGTGTTTCTTTTTATTTGATTCAATTATTCACCCAACTACGAATTTAACAAGTTAAATCATGATATCAGAAGATAATAACCCAGTGGTAGATAAAATAGCTATAAAGAAGCGTGAGCCAAAAGACGAGCATATGTATATATACAGCCCAAATCCCAAAATAACCACTACGTGTGTGCCAGGAACTAGTGTCACGAGTGTCACGACATACTAACAGGATAACCAAAAGATAGAATATACAATCCCACTGTCTGAATAAATATACGGGAAATAAAGTAAATGAAACTCCATGGTGCTGCTAGGGATCGCCAGAAGAAGCAGCTCACCGTGAAGTCAGGTCCGCTACGGTCAATATCTAGCTCCGGTCTGATAATCAGATGCACCAGCCTCAGAACCTGTACAGTTAAGTATAGAAGTGCAGCATGAGTACATAAACAATATGTACCCAGTGATTATCCCGTCTAATCTCGAAGAAGTAGTGACGAGAGGTCGACTTGACACTCACTAAGGTCCAGTAATATAACATACGGCCGGGTATAATGAAATACAGTAGGCAGGTAAGGCAGTGAGCAGCACATACATAACAAGTACAGATGTCCAAGTAGCTACTGAAATTAAACAACAATGTACACTTTCCGTTTTTCCAAGTATATGTCAAGCCAATATCTTTCAATCCGCCGTGGCGTACGGCCCGCTCCCATATATATATATATTACAAGTACTCCCCAAATCCACCGTGGTGTACGGCCCGATCCCATATATACATATACAAATACCTCTCAAATCCGCTGTGGCGTACGGCCCGATCCCATATATGTACCATTACCTTTCAAATTCGCTGTGGCGTACGGCCCGATCCCATATATGTACAACTACCTTTTAAATCTTCCGTGGCGTACGGCCCGATCCCATATATGTTACGAATACTCTTCAAGTCAAATGCCACAAAATCTTAGAGAAAACACTACTACGCACAACAAATGTTCATAACATATAGGTCATTTCAAGGAAAAATATAAGACATGCTGTGGGCCTAACTACCCGGACATAAAAATAATAGCCGCCACGTACGGACTCTCGTCACTTGGTGCGTACATATCCCCCAAACAAGTACACATAACATTTAAATCACCTAGGGGGACAATTCCCTCTTACAAGGTTAGAAAGGAGACTCACCTCGTGTCGAATCTATCCCTCAGACCAAGGATGCGCCCGAAACTCCAAATATCTACACCCGAGGACTCGCAACTAGCCAAATATGGTACAATTACATCAATTCATGCTCAAAGAAGGGAGATTATCCTATTTATTCAACAATTTCAACATTCTTGAAGGATTCCCAAAAATTCAACCCCGGGCCCGCACGCTCGAATTCTGAAAATTCTCGAAGGAATCACTCTCCCATATCCTAAGGATCATTAACATGTGATTTCTACTTAAATTCATAACCAAAATTGAGCAATTCACCCATTTCCCCCAAGAACCCTAATTTACTACCCAATTCTTGATTTTTCCCTAATTTAATAGTTAGTTTAATTAGTAGTCTAAGTATTTAACCAAGATCATGGTAGAATTTACTTACCTCAAGTACTAGGTTGAATGTCCCTCTTGAAGGCTATAAGACACCCCAATGAAGAAGAAGAATTTGGGAAAAATGACTTGAATCCCGCTATACAAATGCACTGCCCAGCTACCCCTTCATCGCGATCGCGACAAGGGGCCTGCGATCGCGAAGGCCAAATGGCCCAGGCCCCTGAGGCCCTTTTATGCGAACGCGGAAAGGGGCTCGCGATCCCGAAGGCCAACTGGCTAGACCTTCGCGAACGCGGTGGATATGGTGCGAACACAAAGAGTAAACGGGCCTGGTCCCGTCCTACCACTATGCACCGCGGAAACCGGGGTGCGATCGTGAAGGTCAGTGGACCAACCCATCATGAACGCGGAGAGGACGTCGCGAACACATAGAGCATTCAGCCGCCCAGCCCAAATCTTTCTTCGCGAACGCGGCCCCCCTTCCGCGATCGCGAAGAAGGAAACCAGATAGAGAAATTTCTGGTTTCTTGAATTTAGCTCCCGGGGGTCCAAAACTCACCCGAGCCCCTCGGGACCCCGTCCAAAGGCACTGGCAAGTATGTATTCGTGATACAGACTCGCTCGAATTTCCGAAACGTGAAAAACAACAACAAAACTCAGAATTTGACCCCAAAACCAAATTGATTCAAACTTAAGAACTTCAAGTTCTTGATTTCTATAACATTGCACCTGACCGACCTATACTACTCGGAATGACTTTAAATTTTGCAGGAAATTCATAAATGACATAACAGAACTATTCCTGGTCTCGGAATTCCGTTCGGACCTCGATAGCGTAAAATCCCATTCCAAGCCAAATTTCAAACTTAAGGAAATCCTGATTTCCATATTGGGCGCCAAAATGATCCCGGGTCATCGAAAACCTGTTTCGGGCATATGCCCAAGTCCGAAATCATCATACAAAGCTACTGGAGCTGTCGGAACTCGATTCTGAGTTCGTTTGCTCAAAATGTTGACCGAAGTCAAACTTGGCCAAAAAGGCGAACCTTAAGGAACCAAGTGCTCCTATAGCACCCTAAACACTTCCAAATCCTTAACCACCCGTCCCTGCAAGTCGTAAATCACGAGGAGTCTCTATGGGATGTTTCGTTTAGGGGAACAGGGTCCTAATACGCAAATGACCGGTCGGGTCGTTACAGAGAACATCATTTCATGGCCTGCGAATCCCGCATCAAGCAACCCATGGCCTAGGACATCATGGACTAAAGACGTCATCCTTAACCGTCCAAAGACAACATTCATAGTCCGATAGGAATTTGCATCATGTTTAAATTACGCACAATATATGCTTGTATCGTATTTCCAGGTAATCCGGCAATCAACGGCCGTCCTAGCAGGAGCGGTTCCGCTTCAGTTCTCCTAACCATCCCCGTAAGACATTTACTCATCCAACCCTATACGTTGCGTCCATTCTTGTAAAACTTCATCAGTATACTTCGCCGATGACTCTTGAACTACATACGACCTGATTCCTGTAAAACCAAGGATATGTAGGCAACTCAGAAACCAGGGTGCGGCTTAAATCTCTTCAAACCGTTTTGCTCGGTCTAAATTGGCCATCATATCTTTACCTGACAACTCTTTTATCCTTTCCGGGTAAAGAGGGGCAGCTGTTGATACCCAATGTTTCCTCAAATTATTTTTTTAAACTTTGCATATATACATTCAAAATCACTTTTATAATAATTGGTATTTTCCCATAAATGTTTGTATTTTTATTAATTTCCTTTCTAATTTATTCAGTACTTTATACTCAATAATTATTCATGAATTACATTATAAATAATTTCAAAATATTTCTAGCTCAATATATCATTTTTAAATTCCACTAGGATCCAATTATTTCACAAATGAACCAATTTGGCATTATTTGGCTATAATTACATCAATTTTGTAATTATAGCCTAACTGTAATTTTTATACCATTTTAATTCAATAGTTAGTCATCTTATATTTTAAATATTAGTTAATTACCTTAATTTCACCTATTTAAAATTAATTTCATTTTATGTAATTATTAGCTATTTTATTAATTATTTACCTAATTTAATTGGGTATTTAACAAGTAGCCAATTCCTATTTGAAATATAGCCTAATTGCATCAGACCCCCAACCCAATTAAAACAGCCCAAACCCAAGCCCAATAGACATCCTATCCGACCCAATCCCTTGTCCAATCTAGACCGTTGATCGATTTTAATCAACGATCCAGATCCCCCCTTTTCTAATGTAATCCTAATGACCTACCCCCAAACTCTCATTCCCTACTCTCATTGTCTCTGGTCTCTCCGCTGTTACACTCTCCTCTCATCTCTCTCAGGCTCTCTCTGCTAAAACCTAAGCTACTCGTCGACCGTTGACTTGCCGGTAAATATGGTGGTCTCACCACCATCCCCAGCCCCATGGCTCCCCCCTATGCCGGGTTAATGCTGCCTTGAAGTCCTCAAAGGAACCAGAGGCGATTCACCTCACCCCCATGGATGTTCATTCCATTCTCAGGCCACCCTGGGCCTGTCCGAGTAAGATCCTCCTATCTCCGGCCAAAACCTAGGGTTTCTAAGCCGATTCTCTCTCTCTATGGGTTATCACTGAAACCCTAAGTATTAGCTCTTGATTTTTCTTAGATCTGTAATAGATCTGGGCATATTATGATTTATTTTGGCTGTTTCCTTAAAAGATTTTCCGATTCTTTCAAAATGACTCCTCATCTTCAAATATTAGGGTTCTTAACCACCTTTTCAAAAAACGGTTTGCCTTCTGATTTTTAGTATTAAAAGGAATCTAAAAGCAAGTAATTCTAATTTAAGAAGGAAGAGATGAAACTAGCAACCAGGAACACAGTCATAACAATTACAACTTCATACACAGGGAATATAAGGATCTAAGAACCCAAAAAGGCCAACCTCCTACAAATAAGTTTGAGTCCGCACTCGTCACCTCGCGTACATGGGCTACAACAAACATAGAAGACTCAAATCCTAAAGGGTAATTTTCCCTCACAAGGTTAGGCAAGATTCTTACCTCAAAGACGATATCCCGGTACTTCTAAAATGGACCTCTCGAGTGAAGAGGCATCTGGACGACACAAATTAGACTAGAACAACTTCAAAACACACATAAAACTTATAAGGAACTATTCCGAATAATAAAGTTTCGATATTTACAAAAATCTAAAAATCGACCCAAAAGTCGCCCCCCGGGCCCGCACCTCGAAACCCGGCAAATTTTATAAATTCCAAACACCCATTCCAAAATGAGTTCAACCATACAAAAATTACCAAATTCTGATACCATTTCGTCCCTCAAATCATGACATTTTGTTTTTAAAATTGTTCTTCAAAAACCAACATTTTTCCCTAACTAAAACACAAATTAAATGATAAAAACAAAGACTATCATGGAATATATTTAATTCTAAGTGAAGAACACTTACCCAATCGAATCCAATCGAATTGCTTGAAAACCCCACTAAGAATCGCCAAAAAACGAGCTCTACAAGTCAAGATGTGATAAAAATGGCCTATCCTCGATTTGAAGTTTTATATTATGCCCAGACGTTTAATGAATCGCGATCACGGAACATCACTTGCGATCGCGAAGAAGAAAAAGGAAGGCTGCCCAGGTTGTACTTCGCGAACGCGAAGAACAATTTAGGTTCCCAGTCAGGCTTATACTATGCGATCGCGGACATTTGTATGTGAAATCATTGGAGGAGGAATTATATGTTCTCGATCGTGAACCTAACTATGCGAACGCGATGAAAGAAAGACTGGGCGGGTCAACATAACACTACGTAATCGCGACTTGGGTTACACGATCGTGAAATAGGACGACATACACCAGAAACAACAGTACAAAAATTGGGAAAAATTACCCTAAACCTATCCGAAACACACCCGAGACCCCCGGGACCCCGTCCAAACGCACAGACAAGTGATATAACCTAACACAGACTCGCTCGAGGTTTCAAATCAAATTAATTAACTCCGAAACGACGAATTAAACCATAGATCTAACTTATGAACTTTCGAATTTTCAAACTTCTAAACTCGTGCCGAAACTTATCAATTCAACCCGAAATGACGCCAAATCTTGTAGACAAGTCCCAATTGACATCCCGGAGCTTCTCCAACTCTCGGAATTGACTTTCGACCCCGATTTCGCAAATATTCAACTGTGGTCAAACTTCTCCATTTTCCAAACTTCAAAATTTTCAACTTTTGGAATTACCTCAAATTACTCTACGGACCTCCAAAACCAATTCCGGACGCGCGCTTAAGTCTAAAATCACCATACAAAGCTGTTGACTTTACCCAAAACTCATTATGGGTCCGTTTACATAAAAGTCAAACCTCTGGTTAAATTTCATCGCTTAAGCTTCCAAAATTAATATCCCTCTTCCAATTCGACTCCGGATCATCCTGTAACTGAATCCAATGATGCACACAGGTCGATATAAAAAATGTGAAGGTGTTCAAGAACTTACGCCACCGAACGGATCTTAAATCCTCAAAATGACCAGTCGGGTCGTTACAACGACCATTTCAACCAGTGTTCTATTATTAGAAGTTATCTTTTACCATAACATGTCAAGCTTCGAGCTTCATTTAGAGCTACATGCGACTATAATCATCATAAATTATATATTGTCACACACAAGTACATTTCGTTTGTTAATTATCAAAACATCATATTAGTTAACACTTAATATTGGAGGTATTGGTAGAATATGTTCTGAAAATCACCAGAGTTGCCACCATTGACATACAAACAGTTTGTGGAAACCATAGTTAGGTTCATGCCTAGCAGCCAGAGTGTATGCCTGAGTTCGAGTACTTCTTGTACGAAGGTACAATAGGTGTCTGGGTACGATATTCATGCTGTTCATCAGATTATCACGATATGCCACTTATATTGTGCCTAATGAGGAATGGTGTTGGAATTTAGTTGTATTTCCAAAGGGAATGTGCACTATTTATTTGATTTGGAAAAACTTTTCTTTTTAAAAATATTAATTTTATTACTTTATTTTTAAACTCCACTATAGGGAGTTCATTCATTCTATCCAAAGGGACTGATTACAGAAAGAGGTCAAACGACCCTCACACAAAAATAAGCTGAGCTACATTCCACCCACATCCCTTCCAAAAAGAGATTTGTAAAATTAGGTTACAAAGTAGTTAGCCTTATCATACCTAACCCTAATACTAGGAATTTGACATATGTCAAGATGGTAATAACCCGTTGCCATCTTGGGTAAATGATGTAAGTCAAAAAGTAGTTACGACTAATAGCATTTTTAGCCAAAGTATCCACTACATAGTTAGCTTCCCCAAGGCAATGTGAAATACTGCAATTAACTTGGGACAAGATCTATGATATGTCATCGATCACTGCTTTGAGCTTCATATCTTTGGAGCTTCTCATCTTCTGCATATCTGCGATGATCAAGGGGTCAATCTCAAGAATGAATTCTTAAAATCGATTTTGCAAACACCATTGAATTCCAAATTTTGCAGGTACCGCCTCTGCTTGGTTATTACTAGAACACGAAATTGTCATGGAAAAGGCCATTATCATCCTTCACTGCTCGTTTCTAACGATGCCTCCAATTCCAGTCTTTTCTCTTGCAAAGCTTCCATCAGTATTGATTTTAACAATTCCATTGGGAGGCTTTATCCACTTTACTATTTTCTATTTGGGAGTTGGTCTTAGCCTCTCCACAATATCACATACCTCGCCCCGGTGAGCAATTTGGGAAAGTCAAGCTTGTAGCTAGTTGATCCACTATATTTGATGCTCAATTCTTCTGTGCCACATCATTTTTGGTCCATCGTAATTATACGAACACCTCTGCCTCCATAAATCCCAGCAGATTACAATAGGAGTTATTTTCAAGACCAATTTATGTATATCATTTTTTGAGTTAGTTCTCCACCATCTACTTAGCTTGTCATTCACTGTTTCATTTCTATACTCGATACCCAAAGTACCTCCAAAGAATTTCCACAAATGTACTGATACTTCACTATCCATGAACACATGCAGGATAATTTCTCTCTTTTCTAGATTGCAACAGAAACACATCGACATGGAGTTTATTTCAAACCTTCCAATTGTGTCATCAAAAGGGAGTTTCTTTTGGACCAAATTCCACACCAAAGAAGAGATTTTGAAAGGTAGATGTGAGTGTCATACCTTGCTTCTGTTATTTGCCTATGCTGAATTAGTTGGTGAGTAGTAGACCTAGTAAAGAAATGACCATCCTCTCTTGGTTCCCATATTGCATAGTCCTCTTGGCAAGTCTTCCCAATAAGTATGATGGCAATCTACTGAACAATGCCCATGGGAAGTATATCAGCCAATTTTTCATAATTTTATGTACCTTCTATGATGTAGTCATGTACAGTATCATTAGCAGCTCTTGACTGAGTAGGAACCAAGAGTGCTAAGGCTCCTTGGTAGTCCAGATGTCCTACCAAAAGTTAGTTCCACCTTTCTGCACATTACATATGATATGTTTTGTTATCTTGTCCCTAACTTGCATATGTTTTGTCCATTAGTGCGACTGTTTAGCCACCTTAACCTTTGCTATTGGGTGACTTCTGCTACAATATTTAGCCTTAATGAATGAGGACCACAGTGATTGTTGTCTCCTAAATTTCCACCATCTTTTATATGCAACGAGTCGCTAATTCTCTCCAATACTTTCAATCCAATACCCTCTTCTTCCTTCGACTAGCATAGGTTAGCCCATGAGCTCCGGTGATATTTATCTTTTTCATCTCCAACTCCACAGAATAATCTTGAAAAATGTTTCTCTATCAGTGTGAAAGATCCTTTATGGGGGTGCATTGTTGCAAGGGTATATATATAAGGACGGCTTGTAGAGCATGTTTGATCGGAGTAATCTTTACACCATAAGATAGAAACTTACCTTTCCATCCATGAATCATCTTTATGATTTTATTCACCAAATCATCAAAAATTGACAATTTCTTCCTTCCTACATATAGAGGGCACCCCAGGTAAGTGAAAGGAAACTGCTTGTGCGTGAAGCTAGTACTATCCATCATTTTGTTTATTCTTGAAGTTGAGGCCTTTGGTGAACTATAGAAGAAGCTCTTATCTTCATTGACCTTCTGGCCTGAGCTTTTCTCATAAAGTCTCACATGCTTCATGAAAAGTTTCAAAGATTTGCTTTTACCTCCACTGAAGATGACTATTGTTTACCTTGAAAATGGTAATTACAATTATATTTTATTATGTGGTTCTAAAAATATGTGATTTATTTTATTACTAGTTGTTAGACTATAGATTCTAAATGCAAGTTAGATAAAGGAGATAAGAGCGAAGAGCAGTGGTGTTATGCAAACCAAACAGTTGAGAGGCGAGGTCTCGAGCTAGCCGAAACTGGGCCTCGAGGTCGAGCTAGTGTGCTTGACTGGGGATGATCGATGAAGAAATAATAGTTAAGAGGGCCTCGAAGATGGCATTTTATGATCAATAATGAGCAATAAATGAATAACTATTTATGAAACACAATAAATGGAAACAATAAATCTAAGGAATAATTGTAGAGTATGTTTAAGTTAGAGATCAGAGAATGTTCTTCTTCTTGTATTGAATATCTTGTGTCCAAAAAATGATAAGGGTCCCCTTTATATAGGAGGGGGAATCCCAACATGGTACATGTATAATTATTACAAAGAAGTGCAACTGGTACAACTATTTAATGTCACGGTACGAACTTGTACTATTCTTACAGATTTGGTCAGCTCTAACAACGTGCCTTTTGGGAATTTCCTACTTTCCCATGATGGTCACCGATTTGTATCGACCCAAGGTCGAGCGTGGGGAATCCTCGATATTCTCCCTCTTTGTCGAGCCTCGAACTGTGCTTCGAGCCCTCTGAAGACGTGCTATGTAATGCCATAATGATCATAACATCGGACTCTCCGATTTTAGGCGTATACAGATAGTCCCCGCGTTTCTTAGAATGAAATGATAAGAAACGGTCTCGAATTCTTGTCTCTTCGATATCCCTATTATGACGTCAGCCTCATCAAAACATTAAATGATGTGACACAAAGGCTACACAGAGGCCGCTGTCAGCAAGATTCTCGAGAAGCCCATGAACCGCTATTGGTTCAACTTTTCCGCTTCTCAAACATGCCCAAACGGCTCCTATAAATACCTCAATTGTTTGCCTTTCACACTTTTACAACATCTTCACGTCTTCAAAACTTAGCTAACAATTTTCTGCTTTCATCTTCTTTCTATGCTTGCTTCTTCGTCTTCTTTCTTTGAAACTCAGTTACAATCATGGCCAAAACTTTCAAAACGGTTCCTCAAAAAGAGGGAACAACTTCTTCGTCACGCCCGTCTAAGGGCAAATTGAGAACACCTCCTAGTATCGAGCAATGCATTCTTGGTCTCTTTGACACGATCTCCAATTTTACCATCGAAAACCCCCCTTCTACACCGGGCCGATACGAGCCCATGTCTCGGTACATAAGTGTAGTGACCGAGGTGAAGAAAGTAAAGATAGACTGCCGTTGGGGGGAAGAGGTGCAAGTTGAGATCCCTACAACTGAGGAAAGCATTGTTACGCATAAAGCTGGCTTCCTTAGCTTATATACGTACCCATTCACTTTAGGCCCCGTAGATTATTTTTCTCCACCGATTGACCCGGTGATTCTCGACTTTTGTCTCAATACTGAGTGACACTCGGTCAAATTTATCCTTCTTTTTGGAGGATTGTCTACATGATTTGATACTTCTCCAAAATGGTCAAGGGGATGACTTTCACCCTCGATCATTTGATCATATTGTATAGTCCTTGTAACTACCGAGGGGGTTTAATCAAGCTACACCGTCGATCTGCCAAGGCATTCTTTGCCTGCATCGATGAGGACAAAGATCGGGGGTGGATGAGCCGATTTGTCAGAGTTATAACCTCAGACCTCATCCCCGCTGACAGGACCCGGAGGAATGGAACATGAAGCGTAAGTGTCTCCATATCGAGCTTGTTTTATCACCCCTTATTCTTCTCCTGAACTGACCCCTCTTTTTTTTGCTTTCTTTTGATTGCATAGCCACTGTGTGGTTCCCCAGCGTGGTTCAGGACCTCCCGGGGTGGGTGAAGCTTTTGGACTCCGCCCTTCCATATAACAAGCGCGTTTGGCGCGATTTGGCCAAGACGCGATGGCAGGCCAAGAATCACGGTAAGCCCTTATTGCTGTTATTCCCCAAATTCTTTATGAGTAAATGTTATGGCAGAATGTTTGATATCTTGTGCTTTGTGTAGGACTCAGGGAGGCCATTTCAATGAGACTGCCTCCTCCTGGTGAAAAAGAGGCCTCGAAACCCCCCAAGGAAAATAAAAGGAAGAAGGAGACATCGGCGAAGTCTCCTAAGTCAAAGAAACCCAAGGCTCGAAAGTCTAAGACCGACGCCACTGTCTTGACTTCGGCTGCTGCGACAAGTCTTCGTACTGAAGACGAAGATGACGATTGTCGCCCTTTGGTAGAAAGGGTACGACGAAGCACTAACGCTTCAAAAGTTGCTGGGCAGAAGGTTGCCGAGTCGGAGGTGGCTGATACGGACCCACCTCATGCTGAGGAGACCCTCGAGGAGGGTTTGGGTGAAATCCCCGAGACTTTCTTTAGGCAGGATAGAGTTTATGCCGATAAATCCTCGATTGGCGAGTTCGAAGGGCCTGATTCTGAACTTCTTCGGGGGCGAGAAGAAGCCCCGATGGAAGTTGATGCCATAGGCAACTTTCAATCGAGCCCCTCATTTTATCTAGGGGAGATAAGGGATGCCCAGAATAGGGATGCTGCTGATGTGGGGGCCTCTCAGGGAGAGGATGACGTGTTCAGATATTACTTCATTGGTCTCAAGGAGGATGCCAATCTTGATGCCCCCGTCGCTCTCGAGGATGCTGAGAAGCTTCAAAAGTAGGTGATCTTCTTGACATACTACTTATGCTCCAAGTTTTATTCTTATTTTTCTAGCTTTCCTACTTTGTGCTGTAGGTCATGAAGCTGTATGACCAAGCCTTCTCTAAGCTACAAGATGAGTTGACTCATCGAGAGGAGGAGCTCGAGATGCTTTCATTGGAGTCAAATGAGCTGAAGGCCCTATATGCTCGAAAAGAGGAGGAGCTGTTTGACCTTCAGGCATGCTTAGAGAAGGCACTCCAAGAGAGGACTAACTTCATTGAGCAGGTAATCTGGTATTCACGAACTTATCTTTTTATCATCGTGACTTGGCACTAATTAGCATAACCGGATTTTGTATATTGAGCAAAAGGATGCCCTAGCGGGGCAGCTCCGGGAAGAGGTTGCGGCCAAGAATGCTGAGATCCTCGAACTGAGGTGGCATAATGATATCGTGGACTCAGAGAGAGATATTCTTCGGGGAAAGCTTGCCTCGACCCAGGGTATTCTTTGAGTTTCTCAAGAGGAGGTTGCCGCATTATCCACGGCAAAGTTTGAGGCCGATGAATTTGTGTCCTCGTACAAAAGGGACATTGCCTCCGCAAATGATCAGGCCAGAGAGATATCCGAAGAGGCCGGGCTTAAACTGGCTCGGGCCATTGCTCACGCTCGTTTTCAAGCTAGGAGGCAAGCCTTCGAGGAAGTGAATGCCAAAGGTGTCGATCTCTCTTCCGAGATTGAAGAAGCCAGGGTCTTGGAGGAAGAATCGGCAATCCCGACTACTTCGGATGAGGGCTCCAGAAGCAACTCGGGCAGTAGCGAAGGTGAAGAGTAGACTTACTTGCTATTTTAGCTTTTCTCTTTTTTGTAAATGGGCTCCTCGGGGGAGCTTTGTAAAAATACCTTTGTACGTATATTTTTGGGAATGCAAAGAATTTCTTTGTTAGATGTCTTCTAAACTCTACCTTTTAATGTCTTATGAAAAAGTTAACCTCTGGATTTTGAATTTAACCCCTTCGAGACTGGTCTCGGAGTAACAGGGACCTCCGAGATCAGACTATTCTGATTTCAAATGCATGCTTCTCCGGGGTCGTATTCGTAAGGGGATGACTTCACTCACCGATCCTTCGATCGCTGCATGATAGCGTCATTATTGTGATGAGACTGTGAATTGATCGAGGTGGCCCCACCAGTGCACTTCCCAAGATGTCATAATGTCTCTGTCAGAGTTGATTGGCCATTAGAGTAAATGAAAAGTCACCGCTTTCCTTATATATATTTGCCTTTCCCTCATTGAGGGATTTGCTGTTTGCAAAGCTAAGGTTTCTCTTTAGAGTTATTTTTCTTCTCTCAACTCTTCTGTCATTTTAGTTTAAAGCCTTTGCACGGGCCTTCATCCTCTTTTTCTCGTTGCAAATACTCATGGATGTTGTGCCCAAATCTGTTCACCAGGATGAGGAAGGTTCCACCTATGTTTCTCTCCCAGTTAGTGGTGCATCGCTGGCATCTGGCGAGCTGACCTCTAGCTATTTTTCCTCGAGGAAGGATTTTACGATTGAGAGACCTCTCGATGTTACGTTCCATCGAGAGCATGCATCGAGGTTCATTCCCTCTATATAAGAGAAACACCTAGAGATTGTGAGGAGATACTGTGGATGGGGAGAAGAGGCGATGTTGCAGGTACTCTCCCGGGAAGAGGGCATCAAGGCACACGTATAGGAGTTCTTGAACGTATATACGTACCCCTTTACGTTAGGCCCTCTTGATCGAGTTATGCTCGAGTATTGTCGAAAATATCGAGTTACCTTGGCTCAAATCCATCCGTCATTCTGGAGGATAGTGTTGATGATAAGATTTTTTACTGAGAAGGCCGAGCTCGAGTTCACCCTTAGCCACCTTATCATACTATTTCGGCCTTTACATTACCGAGGTCTGATCACTCTGCGACATTGATCCACCAGGACCTTCATTGCTAGTGACGATGAAGATGGGGACCGAGGGAGGATGAATCGGTTCATCCGAGTGAAGACTGTTGACATTATTCCTGCGGAGTTCCTGCTATTTCCCGAGGAATGGAACTTCACACGTAAGTGATACGCTGTACTTCATCATCCTTTTCTCTTAGTGGAGTCAGACTCCATAAGAATTTTTTTCTTTCTTTTTCCGCAGCAATCTCGTGGTTTCCATATGAGGTCCCCGATCTGGCAGATTTGACTTGGAAACTAGCGGCTTGCTCGACTTATGATGAACGTAAGTGGCGAGACCTGTTGGAGGGTAGATGGGAGGCAAAACACCATGGTAAGTGCCGCGTGATTCCTTTATTAAGGAACATTTCCCTTTGTGTTTATTAACTTCTTTGCTACAGGCATTGGAGAATTTTCTAAGATAAGACTGTGCCCTCTTGGAGAGGAGGAAGGATCGTCGGCTTCGGGGCCGAAGAGTGATAATAAGCTGAAGGGATCCTTGAGGGATGAAGATAATTATAGTGAGGTGGGGCCTGCTCGGAGGCATAAAGAAGACGCGACCACTATGGAAGGTCTTAATTTCATCGGCCGACATTCAAGCGGTGATGCGACCAAAATGGATATCACCATGTCGGAGGCCAGGGTCGAGAAGTCTCCCGAGGCAGCTGAATCTGCTAAACCCAGGGTCTCCAACCTCGGAGGGGATGTTCCTCGAGGAGGAAGGAGTGAAGGTCCTTTGTCACCATCTTCTTCTCCCCTCGAAGGTACTTCTAGGGATGTTCGGGACCAGGGGTCGCCTAAATCAAATAGAGTTCCAAGCGATCACGTCCCCATTCAGAGTGGTTCAACCGGGTTTGATGGGACCAGACCAGTAGGCGCGCGCTCGACCCTCAAGAAGGCTCAGCGGCTCTGTTCTGAGGTGAATTTCGATGAATCTTTGTGGCTTTCTCATCTTCCTATTTTTATCTTTTATAATGAAGTTTGTTTTTCATAGGCCTTTGACAAGCTCAAGTCCGAGCTGCTCCGCTGCGAGGCCAGGTTGCAGAAAGCCTTGGACGAGGAGAAATCCCTCAGGATCCTTTGTGATAAGAGAGCAAGAAAGCTGATATATCTTTGATCATAGTTGGATCGAAGCCAGGAGTATAAGGGCAACCTCGATAGACAGGTAACCTTCATTTTGAGGGTACACAAGCTTCCTTCTTCATCTTTAAAAAGCTAACTCTTTGGTACTTTAGTTGCAGAAAAAGACAGAGGCGCTGGAACGCCTCTGGGGAAAACTCGGCAGGCCAATTATGAGTGCAATGAGCTAAGGGCTCAGGTAGACGCTCATGTTGCAGCCAAAAAGAATGCTTTGGCTAAGGCCTCTGCCCTCGAGATACAGCTTCGCAATGCCCGAGAAAACAGTTCAGTTCAAACGAGCAGAGTTGCTAAGCTCGAAACTAATTTGTTAAAGATGAAGGCGGAGGTCGTGGACGCTCGGGCTGAAGCCGAAGAGGCAAGTTCTAAGGCCAATAAGAAGGTGGTCATCTATCTTAAAGATGCTGTCGAAGCTCGTATGAAGCTGAGGGGGGCTTTTGATCGAGAGAGCAGAAGTAATGAATATGCCCGATGCAAATCCCGGAGGGAAACCCTCGAGGAGATCCATGCTAGGAACTTTGATCTCTCAGAGGAGATAGAACAGGCTAAGGTGGACGAATATGACGCCAAGTTCCTTGTACCCGATTCCATAGATAATGAGGAAGAGGCCGATGAGGGAGCTGGTCCCAAGGAGGCCGATAGAGCCGTAGTCCCCGAGGGGAGAATAGACTAGGATTTTTCTTTCTGATTCTTTGTATAGGGCTCTTAGAGAGCATTGTAAATGTATCCTTGTATTATTATGTATATCAAAAGAAACCTTTCGATTTTCCCTTTATATAAGATTTCACTTGCTCGTGTCTGTGTTTCTGCTTTATATTTTGATGCTTGTCAATAATTGGTCCGATGAGTTGGACTTCGAAATGGAAACCTTGGGGTTTGATACTTGATGAGAAATAGTTGATAGTTAATTGCTTAGGACTCACTCCTTGAGTCAAATTTCGACTCAGGCTCGTCGACCCTTAGGTTTTTAAATCGGCCCTGAGGCTATTTAAGCTGGCGATTAGGCTCTTACGCGTTGGCTCTTAGGCTTGTTTTAGATCAGCCCTGAGGCTCTTTAGGATGGCGCTTAGGCTCTTACGCATTGGCCCTTAGGATCGTTTTAGATCGGCCCTGAGGCTCTTTAGGCTGGCGCTTAAGCTCTTACGCATTGGGTCGGTACGACCTCTAATATGGCTATATTTCTCCCTCGTTAAATACTTTTGAGGTTTTTTGTGTTTGTCCGACTCTTTGATGGCTCGATAAGAACCTCGACTATGAGCCGATATGTGATGACATATGAGCACATCGGGAGGTTCGCTCGGAGGCTGATTGTTTAGAAGCCTTTTCATTGTTTGGAGTTGATACGATCAAAGCTCTTTTTCTAATGTTGAGGGTAGCCTGATTAACCAGTTCCTCTCGAAGTAATTTTGAAGTATTTGAAGGCTTGTGATTTTATGGCGACGGTTGGACGTCTCCGAGTCGCGTTAGTTTGGACGGAGCCTTATGACCGTAGTCATTGTGTTTGGCGGTGCCTTTTGGTCCCCGAGTGAGGTAGTCTCTGCGTCTATATCGAGGGTATGCCTTTTAAGGGGTCTTACAAGTTCGAATATATAGCATCAACTTTAATATCAGGATTATGCCTTTTTAAGGTCTTACAAAATAGACATGCGTTGCTTGAGGTCTTACAAATTTTGACATGTCTTGCTTGAGGTCTTACATATTTGGTATTGACTCATGAAGATCTTATAATTTTGATATTGCCTCATGGAGGTCTTATAAGCTCGAAGTTGCCTCATGGAGGTCTTATATTTCGATGTTGCCTCTTCGAGGGCTTATGAGCACGAGGTTGCCTCGCTGAGGGCTTACATGTTCGATGTTGACTCATGGAGGGCTTGTAAGTTTGAGTGAGCTGACTGTTGATGACAGTCCCCGAGTGTTCGGGAGTTGTTTTTTCCTTGGAGCCGTTTCTTGTGAAAATAGCTAACTTTTTTGAAGCACAAAGTATTTTGATAATGAAAGATATTCCTTTGATTACTTGGTACAAGCATTCATGTTTTCGCCATTGAGGGTTCGATTATTCTATGCGAACACGGTTCATTTGACCGTTTGGTCCGATACATCATTCTCCTGTCAAGACCCCCTTCAGCATATTTCAATTGCTTCGAGACGGTGACCTCCCGGGGGGATTCCCCCCAGCATTTGAGGTTGATAGAAGAGAAGCCTTGAATACTTGATGAGTTCTCCTTAGGTAGCATATGGATATCGTCTCGTTAAAAACCTCGTCGGTAAAACCTATTCGGGATAAAATCCTATCTGAGGGAAAAAGAGCGCACATGCTTTAAAACCTAAGGTCTTCAAGCTGGAGGGTGCTTCGATTCCTATCAATAGAACACCTGCACATAAGTTAGTGTAAAATGTAAGTGAAAAGGGAGAGGGTTGTACCTTAGCAGTGATGGCGTTTGAGCCTCGATATGCTTCAACTGCTTGTTCCGAGGATGCGACACGATCCTTTATTCGTTCATTCGGGTGCAGCCGAGAATGTCGTTTCTAATTGCTACTTGGCTGATCGCTTATCCTTTGGCTCCTTCGATGTGGAAGGAGTCGATGCTGGTGCTACTCTATGCACCACGAACATCTCACTCGTTGCATATTGCTCCCCGTATACCGTCTTTATTCCATCCTTCGTTGGAAACTTCATCATTTGATGAAGTGTTGACGGTACTGCTCTCATGCAGTGTATCTATGGCCTCCCTAGCAAAGGATTGTATCTCATATCACCTATGATGACATGGAATTTGGTATCTAGGGTTGTACCGACCACGTTGACCGGGAGGATGATCTTCCCTTTTGTTGTTTTACTCGCTATGTTAAATCCATTGAGGACTCGTGATGCCGACACGATTTGGTCGAGCAGCCCGAGCTGTTCTACCACCCTCGACCTGATTATGTTGGACAAGATACCTGGATCCACGAGCAAACGTTTAATTTGAAATTTATTCAAGAGAAAAGAAATTACCAATGCGTCGTTATGAGGATGAGACAAGGTCTCGATGTCCTCTTCACTGAATGTGAGAGCGTCCTCGGATATATAACTCCGAGTTCGTTTTCCCCTAGTGATGGATATTTTTATTCGTTTGACAATGGGTTCCTGCGGGACATCGATTCCTCCAATGATCAAGTGGATGACATGCTGTGGTTCTTCTTCTCCATTTTTGTTGTTCGCCACTCTTTCTTGAGATTGATTTTTAGCTCGGTCGCTGAGGAACTCTCGGAGATGCATTTTGCTGATTAGTCGAGCTACTTCCTCTTGGATCTATCTGCAGTCTTCGGTCTTATGGCTGTGTGTTCCGTGAAACTCGCACACCAGGTTAGGGTTCCTTTGCGAATGATCTGATAGTATGGGTTTTGGCCACTTGGTATCCTTGATTTTACCTACGACCGATACGATGTCTGAAACATAAATATTGAAGTTGTACTAAGATAATCGGGGTGCTTCCACCGGCCCTGTGTGTCTGTCAAACCCTGCTTTGTTCACGAGTCCACGAGGGTTCTGACCTCGATCCATCCTTCAATCATTTCGAGGTATATTGCGCCTTGGGGCGTTTCTTCGGTCTTCGGTTGTACGGTTGGTACCTTTCCTTGCTTTGCATCGGTTCTCTCTCTGGAAACCTTGATTCATTCGCTAAGTTCCTGCTAGGATTCACTGAGCACGAAAGGGCTCCTAATTGGTCGTCCTCGACCCTGATCTTTGACTGATACCGATTGTGGACATCTGCCCAACCTACGGAGGGATACTCAACCAAGTTCTGCTTTAGCTGCTTCGAATTTATCGAGCTCCGTTCGTTCAAACCCTGAGTGAAGGCCTGCACTACCCGATCATCGAAGACTGGTGGTAATTCCATTCGCTCCATTTGAAACCGAGATACAAATTCCCTTAGCATCTCATTTTCTCTCTATTTGATTTTGAAGACGTCGGATTTCCTTGTAGCAACCTTGATGGCATCGACATGTGCCTTTATAAAAGAGTCTTCCAGCATGGCAAACGAGTCTATTGAGTTCGGGGATAGGTTGTGATACCACATTATGTCCCCCTTTGATAGTGTTTCTCTGAATTTTTTCAACAGGACGGATTCAATCTCGTCCTCCTTCACGTCATTTCCTTTTACAACACAAGTGTAAGCAGTGATGTGCTCATTGGGGTCCGAGGTTCTGTTGTACTTCAGGAGATCGGGCATTTTGAAGTTCTTTGGGATGGGCTTTGGAGTAGCACTCGATGGGAATGGCTTTTGCACGAACTTCTTTGAATCTACACCCTTAAGAATCGGGGGTGCGCCCAGGATCTAATCGACCCTCGAGTTGTAGGTCTCCACCTTTTTGTCATTAGCTTCTATCTTCTTTTCGCCCGATTCAATCCTCTTTTTGAGGTCCTCGAGCATCTTCATAATAGCGGGGTCGGTTGCTGACCCGTTGTTGCTCGATCTCTCTGGTGCATGTTTGACTCGAGGAGCCGTTTTTGGTGCTGCTGTGCTTGGATTTTTTTGATATCTTTGTAGCCAAGCAATCGCCAATTGTTGTGCCTGTAACATTTCAAAAATGATGTGAAGGCTAACTTCCCTTTCCTCCTGAGCTGGAGTTTTCTACGCTTCCTTTTGGTTTTCCCGACGTATACTCCTGTCGGTATGGGAGCTTATATCGACGTGTTGGGCGTTGTGTGATCCCACATCCACGGGGATTGGCGCTGGTGCGTCCTCAGGGTTTTGCAATGTTACACTGGTGCCTGAAACAACCACATCGTTCTCTCCATCGTCTTCAGGACCGTCGTTTTCATGTGCATTCATTGAGTTAGACATTTTTTACCTGAATCAAAGATTCTTGGACAAGAAAGAGTAAAGAATAACTTGCGTTTTTCAGTAAACCAGCACTAAAACAATCATTATTATTTTTAGCCCCACGGTGGGCGCCAAACTGTTTACCTTGAAAATGATAGTTACAATCATATTGATTTTGTGATTCTAAAAATATGTGATTTATATTATTACTAGTTTTTAGGCAATAGATTCTAAGTGTAAGTTAGATAAATGAAATAAGAGTGAAGGGCAATGGTGTTATGCAAACCAAACAGTTGAGAGGCGAGGTCTCGAGCTAACCAAAACTGGGCCTCGAGGTCGAGCTAGTGTGCTTGACTGGGGATGATCGATGAATAAATAACAGTTAAGAGGGCCTCGAGGATGGCCTTTTATGATCAATAATGAGCAATAAATGAAGAACTACTAATAAAACACAATAAATGGAAACAATAAATCTAACGAGTAATTGTAGAGTATGTTTAAGTTAGAGAGCAGAGAATGTTCTTCTTCTTGTATTGAATATCTTGTGTCCAAAAAATGATAAGGGTCCCCTTTATATAGGAGGGGGAATCCCAACATGGTACATGTGTAATTATTACAAAGAAGTGTAGTTGGTACAACTATTTAATGTCACGGTACGGACTTGTACTATTCTTGCAGGCTTGGTCAGCTCTAACCACGTGCCTTTTGGGAATTTACCGCTTTCCCATGATCGTCACCGATTTGTACCGCCCCGAGGTCGAACATGGGGAATCCTCGATATGCTCCCTCGGTGTCGAACCTCGAACTGTTCTTCGAGCCCTCTGAAGACGGGCTATGGAATGCCATAATGATCATAAAACCAGACTCTCCGATTTAAGCCGTATACAACTATGTCATATACATAGGCCAGTTGATTTATTTTGGGACCTTTAGTGTTCATAGAAAAGGGACAAATCTAGGGTTATCATACTTTTTATTCAGCAAACGCGATAGGAATTCTGCTCCCAATATAAACAGGGATGGTGAGAGTGGATCACCTTTCTTCAGCCCTTGAGAAGAAGTAAAGAAGCCCCTTCTTGCTCCGTTAACTATAATTGAGTATCACACATCTGGGATTAGCCTCCTTACGACCTCTATCCACAATTCTCAGAAGCCAAAGTTCCTCAATAACGTTATTAGAAAGTCCTAAGAGAGTCTATCATATGCTTTAGCCATACCCAGTTTTACCACTGTGTTGCCACCTGTGTTTGGTTGATAAATGCCTTGCACTATATCTTGAGCTGGCAACACATTATCTGTAACAAGTCTGCCCTTCACAAATCCACTCTGATTTTCTGAAATCAATCTCGGCATCAATGAATTAAGTCTTCGAACTAGAACTATCAAAATTATCTTAGCAAAGAAATTGCTAGGACTACTTGGCCTCTGTTCTGGAATGTTGGAAGGAGATTGGAATTTTGGAATCAAAACCAAACATGTATGCGCGTAAAATTTAGTCAGCCTTTTCCGTTCAAAGAAGCTCTGAACAAATTTGACCACATCTTCTTTAATAATACCCCAACACTTCTGATAGAAAGTTCCGTTAAATCCATATGGTCATGCAGAGCTTGTAGCACTCATAACAAAAATTGCTTCTTTGATTTCACTTTCCTCCAGAACTTGTGATAGTTGTAGATTGTATTCCTCAACAATGACTTCCCTGATGCAATTTAAAACACTCCCATCTACATTGACAAGGAGAAGGATGAACATCTTCTAAAAATTCCTGACTGCAGCTTTGACAATTTTCTCTTACCCTTAGATCTAATTACCTTTATGGTTCTTTATTCTGTAAAGTTGTAGCCTTCTCATTTTTTCGACATTATGAAAGTACTTAGTGTTGCAGTCACCCTTCTCAAACCACCCGACTTGTGATATCTGTTTCAACAAGGATTCTTGCATAGCCATCCATCTTACATACTCTGCTTGTTCCTTGTTTAAATCTTCTCTAGATTGTTCGGTTTTAACTGTTAAATCTTGATCTTCCAGCGTTTGTACTGTCTCTTCTCATTCCTCCACCTTCTGGTATACATTATCAATCATATTATTGACTAGTAGCTTAGTTTTCTTCCTAACATTTTGAGTTTCTATTGCAGAATCCACATAGGATTCCCCAAGATTTGAGTACCCCATATCACCTAACCAGATCATAGAAATCTGGTCGTTCAATCCAAAACTCTAGGAACTTAAAGAATTTTACAAAGTCATTTTGCTCTGTATGACACTTCATAAGCAATGGCCTATGATCAGAACCAGATCTGATAAGGTGCCTGACCATATTACTTTGAAATTCATGTAACCAACCATCATTAACCATGATTCTATATGATATATTTCATATCCTCCTCCTAGGACTCCAATCATTACACCAGGTAAATGTAGCACCCACAAACCATGCATAAGTAACTCCACAACTATCCATACAAGCTGCAAAGTCAAAGCTCTTGCTAACTCTATGTGGCCTACCCTCCCCCCCCCTCTTCTCACAAGGATCCAAATTGAAATTGAAATCCCCTCCAATTCATCAAGGCCTTGTAATCAGACATTCTGTTTGTATCAAACTATCCCATAGCTCCATCATTTCTTCTAGTGTGCACTTAGCATAGACTGCAGTGATGTTTACTTCATTTCCTCCATAAGCATTCTTTAGGTTAATAGTGACTTGTTGATCATCCGCCCAAACAATATTGGCATTGAAGTTTCTAGACCAGAAACACCATATTTGTCATATATCATTGGAAAAGCAATGATCAAACCCCAAGAATCTTCTATAACCTTTAACTTTATCCTTGCTAACAAAAGGTTCAAAGATGGCAACGAATTGTAAAATTTTAATTTGTACAAGTTGTTTAAACTCGTGATTGGATTTTTATAATCTCATCCCTCTTATATTCCAAAAGGTGGGATAAATCATAAAAGATTAGGTGAGGTAGGTTTGTATCCTTGCCTTGTCAGGGTTGGATTGTCTTTCTTCCCCTTTCTTATGCTTCTACTTCTTCCTCTTGCCATTGGAGACAACCCTGCTTTATCTATTACCTCCTTTCGATGCCTCTGGGAATGATCATCCAATTCACCATCACTATGGTTCATTGGTACGAAGGCATTTATCAAGTTGTTGTCTACTTCATATGACTGGTGCAGTGTTTCCCTTAGTTGTGGCCCTTTTGTTGATGCTCCATTAAGGTCAACCACTAACTGAATTCCAGGGTGGTTTCTGATTTCAGTCCCCACACTAGAGGAATCTAGTTTTTATTCTACTACTTGTTGTATGTTGTTGTTGTTGTTGTTTACTGGTTCTTTTAGCCCCCTGCCTTCCTTAAAATAGATTTCAAGTAGTTATTTTACCTTGTCTACCTTGTCACGACCCAAAATTCACTAAAGGTCGTGATGACACCTAACACCGTCGTCAGACAAGCCAACACTGGATGATTAACTTAATTACTCATTCAAGTATTTTTGAAATCATAATTTTTATCAATTAAGTAGTAAGAAATAGAATTTATAGGGTAAATGATAATATTTTCACAACTACAATAATGAACCACCCATAAGCACCCCCAAAACCCGGTGTTACAAGTGCATGAGCATCAACTAGGAAATATAATACAATACAACATCTATCTGTACTACAAATTAGACAGGAGAATATAAATAACTCTAATGGAAGACTCTGCAGGCTGTAGACCGTAACATGAAATGCAGCACACGGTAAGTCCCTGCAATAGCCGCGCCTCTACGTACAAAAGAACACCCGATATGTATGTACATGCACAAAAAAGTGCAGCAAGTGTAGCATGAGTACGTAAATCAATGCGTACCCAATAAGTATCTAGCCTAATCCCAGAGAAGTAGTGACGAGGTGTCGACATCGACACTTACTAGTAGTCCAATAAGAGAGATACAATAAGAAGTAAACAGATATGGGGCATAGTAAATAAATGAAATGAACAAATATAAGTACGTGGTACAATCCTCCTCTCTACAATAAACTCAAGCTCTCAATTAGCAACTTCTCCCTCAACCGGAGCATATATATAATGGATCTCACAAGGTAGGTTGTCAAATATTACGCACGATTTCATGAGTGTATTTATAGAAATGTCCAGGCGTATGGCCTGATCCCATCATAATTTGTGCACTGCAGAGGGTCGAACGGTACGAACCAGAAATACAGCTATTATCTGCCAAGGTGAATAGCTCGCTCCCATGAGAGTGTGGTACATAATCCTGCCGAGGCGAACGACCCGATCCCATTATAATCTGTTCACTACCAAGGGTCGAACGACACGAACAATAGATGTATTTATCCTACCGAAGTGAAAGAAACGATCCCATTATAATAAGAAACTTTGACGGGTGCTTGACCCTACCCACAAAGGGACATGTGAGTTATAAGGAGATTTGAGGAAAACTTTCAATAAGAACGCATAATGCTGGAGAAATTCGTAAGAGGAGTATAATTATTCCGCGGCTAATCATGAAACTCGTCTAGCAAGAGAATTTAATAGGCAAGAGATAACTCAAATAGTACAATTATAGCATGGCGTGAACCCGAGTCTAGCCAGACAATAACATGAATGTATCTACGTACGCACTCTTGTCACCTTGTGCGTACATAGCCCCCACAACAAGTAATAATATCAATTATAAAACCTAGGGGTAGTTTCCCCCTCATAGAGTTAGACATGAGACTTACCTCGCTCCGAAATTCCATAACCGGCTCCAAAGCCTCTCTAACACCTCAAATCGATGCCGGTCGATTCAAAACTAGTCAAATAATATGCAAACCAATGAAAATATACTCTAATACCCATAATCAATCCTTTAAACATATTCCTAACTCCGCTCGAAAAGTAGATAAAACCAACCCTCGGGCCCACGTGCCCGGATTCCGAAATGTTTCGAAGACAAACATTACTCATAACATTAATAACTCAAATATATAATTTATGCCCAATTCCATGCCAAATTTCGTGGTCAAAATAAAAAATTATCAATTCTAGGTTTTCCTCTTAAAATCTCACAATTTCCATGAATTTCCATAAATTTCCATGTAAAAATCCGTATATAATCCAAGTATTTAACTAGTAATAAGTGGGAATCACATACCTTGTGTTGTTTGATGAAAATCTCCCGTTGAAGCTCTCCAAATTTGTCTAATCACGAGAGAAAATGAGTATAATGGGCAAATATCTCGACTTAAAACAATATGCCCAGGTCTATCCTTCTTCACGATCACAGAAAGACAAGAGTGATCGCGAAGGCCAAAAATGCACTGCCTCCAAATTCCTCTTCGCGTTCGCATCAGCTACACCGCGTTCGCATGCCTTCGGACCCTACTGCTTCGCGTTCGCGGTAGAAGCTCCGCGTTCGCAAAGTCTTAATGGCTCCCGGTCCCCAACTCCTCTTTCTTCTTCACGTTTGCTACCCCTGTGTCGCGTTCACGTAGGCATGAACGAGTTCTCCTCCATGTTCGCGACCTCCATGTTGTGTTTGCGTTGAGTAAAATCCTCGACCCAAAATATCCTTCTTCGCATATATGGGAAACCCTTCGAGTTCGTGAAGAACAACACAAGACACCAGCACCATCAACTTAGCCAAATTTGGTCTGAAACCCACCCGGGGCCCCCGGGACCTTGTCCAATCACACCAACCAGTCCCAAAACATAACACAAACCTGCTCCAAGCCTCAAATCACACAAAACAACATCGAAACCACGAATTGTGCATCGATTCATGCCTAATGAACTATTGAACTTCTAACTTCCACTTTCGATGTTGAAACCTATCAAATCGCATCCGATTGACCTCACATTTTGCACACAAGTCACATTTGACATTACAGACCTACTCCAACTTCCAGAATCGGAATCTGACCCCAATATCAAAGGTCCACTCCCGATCAAACTCCTCAAAAACCTTCAATTTCCAACTATCGCCAAATGACCCTGAAATGATCGACGGACCTCCTAAGACCAGAATCACAATACGAAGCTATTCGCAGGCTTGGAATCCCAAATGGACATCGGTAACAATGAAATACACCCTAACCCAAATTCATGAAATTCTTCCAAAATGCCGACTTTCCCTAATATGCGCCGCAACTCTCCCGGGACATCCAAAACCCCGATCCGGACATACGCCCAAGTCCAAAATCATCATACAAACCTATTTGAACCTTCAAATACCGATTCTGAGGTCATTTACTCGAAAGTCAAACCTTAGTCAATTCTTCCAACTTAAAGCTTCTGAAATTAGAGATTTCTTTCCAAATCAACTCCGAACTTCCCAAAATTAAATTCCGACCACACATGCAAGTCATAATACCCGAAGTTAAGCTACTAAAGGCCTTAAACCGCCAAACGATGTGCTAGATCTCAAAATGACCGGTTGGGTCGTTACATTCTCTCCCACTTAAACATATGTTCGACCTCACACAAGCTAAGAATTGTTCCGGTGTCGTCTAAAAATCATTGTTTAACACCTCGTGCACCTACCCGTGCCACCATAACCCAATTGAGCACATTTGTTCAAGTCAGACTGAAGATCCTTCCTGCTACCTTAACTAACAAGCTTTAGGACCAAATTCCAACATCCGGAATTCTCCACGATACCACATTCTAACACACGAACACCATATCAATCACCATACACTGAGCCCAACGTGACCATGCTCCTCCGCTGAAATCACACCATGTACCACATAACTGGTTTGCCCAAGGCAATCTCCCCCAAGAACAACAGCTGAAATTTCCACTGACTCGAAGTCCGTAGTATACCTCATAACATATATAAGCCCTATTTCTACTCTCGCCCTACTGCCACAATGGAAGAGATCTATAGAAACTCACAATCACTTGCCAAATCAACAAATAATGGAGCCTCTCCTCCTGTTAAGGAACATTAACTCATTCTGAACTGAATAAAGATATTTTCTCTTTAATATAACTTATATAAATATGATTGCACTGATTTCAGGTAAAAAAAACTAGCCTCACCCAGTACAAGTTGCTCGGCAATAAGCCACCTCAAACATTGACCAAGATCTCATATGAAGCCACAATGCGCCAACAAGCTACAAATTCGAATGTGATACATAAGGAAATCAAACTCTGGAAAGAACTACTCAACCCACGTAACTAATTAAACAACTAAAAAGATGTTATGAACCTTCCTAAGAAAATGAGAAACAAAACACACAAGAATAGATATTGGGGAACTGTACTCAACATCACACTGTTGCGGCGTGCAACCCGATAACACATGATACCATTGCGGTGTGCAACCCGATCCAACAATAGTACTCGTGGTAGCGTTCCACCCGATCCAAACAATATACCCGTGGCGACGTGCCACCTGATCACACATAGTTATCAATAAGGAAATACCTACCAAGACAGAATGTTCATACTTACGAATACCCGAATGTCGACCACAAGCACACCAAATGCATAGTAAAAATTCTGGGGAGATGGATAGCGCCATACACTTTGAAACTCAAGCACAACTAAGGTGTGATATATGATCTGCATATCGAGAGCCATCCTGCTCACGTAACACCACCGCTACGCAGGATATCAACACATGTGCGAATAATCAAGTCATCTCCCAACCCACATGGCACAATATAGTGTTACATGAAATAGTTGACGATGAAAATAACATCCAATGCGCGAATACTCCTCCACAAGAAATGATGTGCTGAATGAACACACCCAGCCTGGTGTAGAGCACATATCCACATTTAGACCCATCAACAAACCTCAAGCCAATTCTGATAATACTGTTCTAGGCTAATATTCTTTCAAGGATCCACAATAGCCCTTATCCATGACACATAAGAACAACCATTAAATCTGGAACAAACTAATGCAGTCCACAACCCAAAGAATAGAATGCCCCTCAGGTATAAACTTTCTCACATTAGAGATAGTACCATAATCCCTATACTTGGTTTCAATATTTAATCAATCAAGTGACTACATGTCACACTTATATAATCTTCCAGTGGGATACGCCCCCACGACTTCCCGCACCAGATAGCAAAGTCTGCACATCCATACCATTGGACATACAATGTTGCACAGCGAATCGAGAATCTGCAGATCTGTATACAAAGCCTCTTACACAGGACACCGTTCTCAAGTGATGCTAAGACAATACCAACTTACTCTAAACATCTGAATTCTTTCCTACTCATCCGAACTCGTGACATTCTTGTCAATAGTGAACCACAACCTTGATCCTCAACTTTAATTCCCATGCAACTCACTGCACTTAACATGCCAATACGCGAGAGTACAATAATTCCATCATAACTCCTGAACCACTAATAGAATAAACACTCCATGAACTCATTTCAGGAGAACCATTGCAATACGCGGCTGAATTCCCAAAACTGCAAAAAATACAATCCTCAAGTAGTGGTCTAAACCACCATAACTCTTCTGGGATCCATCTACACATAACATGCCATTCAAATCAAATACCTCCCAAATCGACCAAGTGGTGGCGGTGCTCAAGCCCAAGTGTACAACCACAAACTACATGTATAACTTCACGCTGAAGAAACTGATCATTACCACAATCATGTTGATTCAACCATTACTAACCGACCTAAATTCTTCCAATTTACTCTGGACTTCCCTTAGAAATAATAATAGCTCCATTAAAAATATAATGAACTCAACCTGCACTCATCCTGAGTGACCCCATTTCACGAGACCATGCTGTCTCAAAACCCACGAACCATCTCATACCCTCCTTGTGCGCACATTCGCATCTCTGGTACACCCATTCTGATAATTCCTCCATGAATCCAAAGTTATTTTCTCCCATTCCTCCAATGCTACACATCATACCAATGATAACATATAACACACCAAGCCCCTTTCATAATCCACTTCAAAATCTCGATACTTAACCATGCCACGAACTCCAAACCCTTAGGCGCTGCACTTTAAATTTTTTGAACCCCTAGGACCATTGTTGAGAGTCACCCACTCTGACTTATTCCCGAATATAAACAAACTCCAAATACCTTCTAGCACATGAAAATCCTCTCAAATAAGAAACAGACTGAATTCCTTTCCTTGCGCATAACCCTCACAAGAAGAATAAACTTTAAGTCTTCCCAAAACCTGAACATGAATAGATACGGCCAAATATAGCACACCGCCCTCATTTCCTTTGCTCGAATTACCACTGATGTTTTCTTTCCTTTGTTATGATACCCTATCAATACACCGATAACTAGAAACTGCACAAGCAGACAACCACGCGATCCAATCGTAGACGGTAGGGCTCCCCCCACTTAGCTTGAAGCTACAATTGCATAACCCTAAAACCCACCAAGATTCCTTCTTCCCCATTGAAATCAACTGAAAGTCCAACAATACATTTCAAACTCGAAGTCATGTTGCATCCAAATAAAATTTGTGGACCTAGTCACTGTCCACCATGAATTCCCCAAATTGCTCTAAACTTTCATCAAGGCCTGTGGCTATCCTACCACAAAACCCATATGCTACTCTTCCACTCTCCAACTTTGGTTAAATCCTCTCCTTTAAGCAAGTATTCGACTTTCGCTTTTACTACTCGACCTGCTAGTAATTCAACCACCGCGAGACACCTTCCACCATGCCCTCATAGTTCGATGCCCGAATATTTCCCCCAAATCAAATCCATACCTATAGTACCTGAACAAATGAGTTGCTACCAACTCGAAACCTATTAGAAGATCATCTTTCTCGAGCCATCAATACTAGAAATACCAATTAAATTCCTAAATCGCTACACTCCGTTACCTCTAACATTCGCTTGTCAGGAACCATTTCACAATACCCTGCCCCGAAGGCAAATTGAAGAAGACCATAACAACGGCAAGCCTTAACGTGTTCAACAAGGACGATGACACCATATCACAATTGAGAACTCTACCACGCTCGAAAATATCAAGACTCGTTACTCTATCAACCCAAACCTGAACATTCATAGTACGATTGCCTTTCCTTTGCTGGAATTAAATGTTGAACCTCTACATCATGCGCCGAGAAATCCTCATTTCAAGTCATTCACTGAATTGTCACATAAACAAGCACCCCACCATTACATACCGCGAGATAAAAACTCATGAACATCATAGCAACCTGTACATAGCCTCAAAACCATCCGAAATATAGCTACTGAGCTGAAATGACAAACTGCAAGAAGACGATAATAACTTGCTGGAATGCGCATGGAGAAACATCCTGCTCTACGTCTGTAGTACCACTGCAACTTCTCGGTGCCCAATTGACACGCGCGTTCAACATCGTATAAGAATGAGTAGTTAGGAAATAAAGGCATAAACCTCAAATGAATCAAATTGCACAATGAGGAATCAAGGAATGTTCTCTTAACAACCTTGTACCCTCTCGAAGATAAGTACATACGTCTCCGTGTTGATACCCAATTTTTTCCTCATATTTTTTAATATACATATATACTTTCAAAATAGCACATATGCATCATCATTTGATTTATAAACACATACAAGCATTTTTCCTAATTTTCTATAATTCTTAAAGATTTTTAAATCAATTTATTCCATATTTTAATAGATAAATGATCATTAATTACATCACAAAATATTTTATGATGATTTTATCATCTATCTTCATCATTTGCATCCGTACTAGGTTTTAAATATTTTTGGTGAATTTATTGTAATTACATTTGCATTTTAAAGATTAAAATTACACATTTTACAATAATAGCCCGTATATACTTATAATTACTTTAGTTATGCAAAATACATGCTCGACATCATATTCCACGTGTGCGTAATTTATACCATAGCGGCACTTGATGAGTGTGCACACTCTTCCTATATTACTCTTTTTAATTTGGAAAGGCTTATTTGCGGTAAAACTAGTCGATTAGCGGTGCAGCCGACGGTTCAGTTCCTTTCCCTCTAAAGTTGTCCGCTTGAGGGTACTAGTCTAGACTTCTATAGAAACCTTACTCTGATAATAACTGTAAATGCATCATGCTCAAACCTAGTAGGGGCTAAATTGCTGTCCGCATAGTAACCCTCTAAGAAAAACCTTGTCCAAAGGCCACCGGGATTTCCATAAATCCCAACGGGCATGATCACGATATATGCATTAATTGGAGAAAACGTGCCGATATGCTAATCATTAATGTGTAAGTAGTCAAACCCGGAGGGGGGAGGTCTAACTTTGTTTATTTTGCAGAAAATGAGGCACGAAGTCCCCAGGTTCGGCATGGTTCAAAATATACCACCTTTATTGCTGGATTGGTGGGAAAATCTTTTGCCAAGCGACAAAAATCATGTGTAGAATGTAACGACCCGACCGGTCGTTTTGCGTATTAGGACCCCGTTCCCCTAAATGAGACTTCTCATAGCGGCTTCGTGTGATTTATGAATTGCGGGGATGGGTGGTTCGGGATTTGGCAGTGTTTAGAGTGCTATAGGAACACTTGGTTCCTTAAGGATGACCTTTTTGGCCAAGTTTTACTTCGGTCAACATTTTGAGCAAACAACCTCGGAATTGAGTTTTGACTGCTCCAGTAGCTTTGTATGATGATTTCGGACTTGGGCGCATGTTCAGAATGGGGTTATGATGACCCTGGAGCGTTTCGGCTCCCAATATCGAAATAAGAATTTCCTTAAGTTTGAAATTTGGTTTGGAACGTGTTTTTGAGTTATCCAGGTCCGAATGGCATTTCGAGATCGGGAATAGTTCCGTTATGTCATTTATGACTTGCCTGCAAAATTTGNAGTATAAATAAGTGGGAGTTTTAGTTATTTTTCATTTATCAAGACCCCAAAGACATAAGAGGCGATTTTCCAAACACCCTTTCTTCTCCAAAACGTTGGTAAGTGATTTCTAACTCATTTTCTTCACCCTTTAACTTCTTTTTACAAGATTTCATCCTAGAAACTAGGGTTTTCATGGTGGAATTGAAAATTTTGGGTAAAACCTGAGAATATTGAAATTTGGGGATTTATACCTCAAATTGAGGTCGGATTCCATAACCATTTATATTTCCGAGCTCGGGGGAGAATGGGTAATCGGGTTTTGATCCGAATTTCGGGTTTGGACCAAGCGGGCCCGGGTTTTATTTTTGACTTTAGGGGAAAAGACTTTATAAAACTCACTTCCATGCATTAGAATTGATTCATTTAGCATTTATTGATATAATTAAGTAACTTGTGGCTAGTTTCGAGTCCTTGAGAGACAAGTTTGGAGTTTCAGGCGCATTCTCGGCCTGGAAAGTAGTTTCGACACGAGGTGAGTCTCCTTTATTACCTTGTAAGAGGGAATTGTCCCCATAGGTGTTCTATATGCTGTGTGAAATTGTTTTGGGGGCTACGTGCGTACAAAGTGATGAGAGTCCGTATGTAGCGACTATTATGCTATGTCGGGTAGCTTTAGGGCTCACAAGTATGTCTCTACGTGCTTTATATGTATATTTGGTTGTATTTTGAGTTGTAGATTATTGATGAAATAGTAAGAAAATGTGGAAAGTTGCAATTGAATTCCCAATCGATCAATCCTTGTTGCAAGTATAGCCCTACTGAGCTTATTGATAAATTTGATATATATATATATGTATATGTATAAGAGTTAGCACTCGAGTCGAAGGTATGATTCGCGATCGAGGGGAGCTTTATGATAAATTGGTATAAAAGTCAGCACTCGAGGCGCAGGTATGATTCACGATCGAGGGGAGCTTTATAGTAATTCAGTATAAATGTGTCAGCACCTGGGTCGCAGGTATGATTCGCGAACGGGGGAAGCTTTACGTCCAATGAGTTATTTCCTTATGACTCCAGCCGGTTGTCTTACCCTTGTGTGCGCTTGGCTATTTGGTACTGATTTCATTAATATTGACTTAACTAATATTTGGANAACGGGGAAAGCTTTATGTCCAATCAGTTATTTCCTTACGACTCTGGCCAGTTGTCTTACCCTTGTGTGCGCTTGGCTATTTGGTACTGTTTTCATTGATATTGACCTGACTGATATTTGGGGGAAAAGGAAAGTGTACATCGTTGTTATTCTCAGTAGTTACCTGGATTTCTGTACTTGATGTGTATCTGCTGCTTACTGCCTCACATGTCTACTGCATTTCGTTATATCCTATCTTATATTATTACTGTTGGACCTTAGTAAGTGTCAAGTCGACCTCTCGTCACTACTTCTTCGATATTAGACGGGATACTCACTGGGTACATATTTACTTATGTACTTATGCTGCATTTATGTACTTAACTATACAGGTTCTGAGGCAGGTGCATCAGGTTATCAGACCGGAGCTAGATATTGACTGTAGAGGGCCTCACTTCATGGTGAGCTGCTTCTCCTAACGATCCTCTGCAGCGCCATGANTGTACTCATGCTGCACTTTTGTACTTAACTGTACAGGTTCTGAGGCAGGTGCATCTGGTTATCAGACCGGAGCTAGATATTGACTGTAGCGGGCCTAACTTCATGGTGAGCTGCTTTTCCTGACGATCCTCTGCAGCGCCATGGAGTCTTCTTTTGCTTATCTTGCCGTCTACTTATTTCAGATTGTGGGATTGTATATATATTTTGTATCTTGTATATTCAGCTAGATTGCCCGTGACACTAGTTCCTGGCACACACGTAGTGGTTATTTTGAGATTTTGGGTTGTACATATATATATATATATATGCTCGTATATCAGCTCACACTTCTTCATGGCTATTTTATCTACCACTGGGTTATTATCTTTCGATATCATGTTTTAACTTGTTAAAATTAGAAATTTGGTGAACTATTTAATCAAATAAAAAGGAACACTTAGTGAAATTTATGTTGGCTTGCCTAACCCCGTTGTTGGGCGCCATCACGACATGAGTTAGGATTTTGGGTCTTGACATATAAGGTTCTCGAAAATTTACCCTCCTTGTTAGACATCCAGCCAAATAACATGTTGATCGAGGCTGCTACCATGTTCCGGGATGGAGAAAGGTCTGTGTTACGTTTTGGCAATGTATAATTAACTCCTCTCTTGGAAGAAATAGGGGATTTTCTGGGATACCCTGGGATAGTCCTGGTTTGTTGGTGCAAAAAAATCGCACTCCTAGGGGGTTTCTGAAAATGATGGGTCTGAGAAAGAATGATGATTTAGCATGCCTGAAGATGTCCTACATACCTTTTGACTTCCTCTACGAACGATATGGACACAACAAATCCTATCGTATTTTTCATGGTGAGTTCTCCATCACTTCCCTGGGTTGGACTCATCGTCGGATTTTCGTGATCATCGTCTATTTTCTGGGTATGATAGTGTTTCCAATACAAGGGGACATGATTCACACCAGGTTGGCTCTGGTAACCAAAGCTTTAATGGAAGGGATTGAGGGACAAACATACACTATTGTCCCGATGATCGTAGCAGAAATGTACCAAGCTCTGGATCATTGCAAGAAGAGGTTCAAATATTTTGAGGGTTGTAACTTGCTGCTGCGCATTTGGTTGTTAGAGCATATTCAAAGAGTCCAGTACAGTCAGGAATTTCCATGAAGACCGTGGAATGACCACATAGCTTTCCATCATCCAAAAAGAATGACTTTCATCCTAGATAGGTTTGCACAACCAGAAAACGCTATAGATTGGGTACACTTTTTCAACAATCTGACCGAGGACAAGGTCCATTGGATGTTCGAGTGGTTCCCTACTAGCGAGTTCATCATCAGATCCAAGGATATTCCGCATTTGGTATTGATAGGGTTAAGGGGCATATATCCCTATTTTCCTATCAAGGTCATGAGACAAGCTGGTAGAAAACAAGTTATACCGCGAGTCTCCAAAATGAGTCATTACAAAGTAGATTTTCAAGATGATGCCATTCCATACAAATGTGAGGCCCAACACATGTGGAATTTGAAGATTATTGTGGAAAGGATACCTTTGAGCCAGATCAATACCACACAGGTCATGTGTACTTCTACCTATGATGGTTGGGTGATACCATAGCAGGAATAGTCGAGTCAATGGTCAATCGAGGAAACAGGGTCATAGAGAAGCAGCTGAAGCACATGTGAAGTATAAGAGTTTACGCAAAAGAGTCCTTGAGTCCGAGGCTAGACATTTGGAACAACACAAGACATACATGGAGTCAATTAATGAGTTGAGGGAAATGGCTACGAATTCAACGCAAAAATTGGAATATCTGGAGCAGGGCCTAATGGAACTGGAAGGGAAGATGAGGAAAATGGTCGTAGACTGTCAGAATGCAGAAGGCAACAAAAGAGGACACCTAGCAAGGGTGTATCTGCTGCTAGACATGCGCGACCTAGGGAATCTGATTGATGGGACCAAGAAGGCCAAGCCTTGAGAAGGTCCCTCTGGGACCAAGTAGATTAGGATTATTTGCTTTTCTAGAGCCGTTTTGGAATTAGAATGTAATAAGGCAAATGCCATTAGTGACTCATTTATTTATTATCGTTTTAAAGGTTCGTCTTATTTACTACATTAATGAAATGAGGCAGTTATCGGCATTAAATTTCTTCAAATCTATGTGTCGCTAGGCCTACCTCGGGCTGAGGTTCCCAAATTAGGACGCGAATTTATACTTCCGTAATACGAGTTTAAATACTACAAATATCTTTTCAAAACCCCTTACTAACTTGTTTACCTTTTTTTTTTCTTTATTTTGAATATTGCCACCCCCTAAGGTTGGTTCGCACATACAGGGATCGTCAGCATACCATACCAGATTCAGAAGCCCTCCACCACCTCCTCCTCCAAGTGATACAAAAAGTAAAGGAAAGAGTAAGATGGATGATATGAGTGGTACCCGGAAAGAAAATGTTGCGCAAGTGGAAAATGTTGAAACTTCATACGGTCGGAGTACTCTGGCACATAATGAATTGGTCCTGCGACTAGAGAAGAAAATACTAGAATTGCAAGGAGAAATTGAGCAGGTCCGCAACTTGTAAAACCTCTCCTAAACATCCCATATATTAACCAGCAAAATGCCCAGTACCTCCTCAAAACACACCAAAACAACGTCCACTAAATCCTCTCGCACCCCATCAATATGCAACACCTCCCAAAAATCCTAATCCTCCAACAGTACCAACTCCTCCTCAACACCAACATCTTCCGACTCAGTACCCGCAAACCACTACTTACCATACTACTCAAAATACCCACAACCTATTCCCTATCCGCAAAATTCAACTAATGATCACCACTACACTCAAACCCCCGGTATCCACCAAAACAACCCCATATACGTAGAAACCTTACCTCACTCCACTCAACCCACCTCATACACACCATAATCCACCGAAAAGGACCTACTCATCAGGAATATGGCGGAGGAGCTCAAGAAGCTAACAAGCCGAGTCCAGGGTTTCGAAGGAGGCAAAGGTATTGAATGTTTGAATTATGAAGATCTGTGTATTCAGCCAAACGTAGAACTGTCATAGGGTTACAAACCTCCTAAGTTCGAGATGTTTGACGGGACAGGTGATCATCAGGTACATTTGAGGACATACTGTGACAAGCTCGTGGGAGTTGGGAAGGATGAAATGATTCGCATGAAGCTGTTCATGAGGAGTCTCAATGGAGACGCCCTATCTTGGTACATTAGTCAAAATCCCAAGAAGTGGGTTAATTGGGTAAGCATGGCATCAGACTTCATGGACCGATTCAAGTTTAATACAGAGAATGCACCCAGATGTATTCTACATACAGAACCTCAAGAAGAAACCAACGAAGACTTTCCATGAGTATGCTACTCGATGGAGGTCAGAAGCTGCAAAGGTTAGGCCGACATTGGAAGAAGAACATATGAACGTTAGGGCCCAGGATCCTCAATACTATTAAAGTTTAATGGCCATCAAAAATAAAAAATTCTCTGACATCATCAAACTCGGGGAAAGTATTGAAGAAGGGATCAAGAGCGGGATGTAACCAATTTTGAGGGGTTGCAGGCTACGAACAAAGCATTACAGTCAGGGGGTATATCAAAGAAGAAAGAAATAGGGGTAGTGATGGTAACCGAAGGTCCAAAATATCCAATCACATACCAAGTACCTCCACCCACATACCAACCTTCACCTCCCATATGTCCTCAACCCGCTACTGCCTATCACTCTTATAACACCCAACCAGCCTATTATCACTCATTTTTAGCCCGCCAAAACTATCCAAAACCCAGACCCAACTTCGGTCGCAGGCCACCCATACAATACACCCCTACTGCTGAGCCCTTCGGCCAATCATATGAAAGACTGAAAGCTGTTGGATATGTTACCCCTCTTCCCACTGTCGCCATGGAGAACTCCTCCTGGTGGGTCAATCCAAACAAAACATGTGCATACTATTCCGACATGAAGGGACATACCATCGATGAATGCCTCACTCTGAAAGACAAGATTTAGACGTTGATTGATACCAAGGTCATACAAGCAAAGGAAGTCGCACCCAATGTTCGCAACAACCCTCTCCCGGAGCATAGGGGTGAAGGGGTAAATGTGATAGAGACTGATGAAGAATGGGATCCTGAAGGGTCAATTGGGCTTATTTGGGAAGGTGATGATCCTAAGAAACCTGCAGTCACACTCACTCCTATTGTGGTATATATACAGCCACCAGTCGAAGTTGAGGTAGTCGCATCAACTCCGTTCAAAATTGAAGTGATGATAACTGCAGTTGCACCTGCTCCATTTGAATTAGAAATAACTACACCCTTCACTGTGATGGCAACATCCACACCGCCCTTTAACTCCAATGTCGTACCTTGGGATTATGTTGCTGAAGCCAGGAGGAAAGGGAAAGCAAAACTGGAAGATTCTAGTGCGGCACAAGGAATGACCAGAACCGGTATAATTTATACACCCGAGAATTTAGGAGGAACGAGTAAATAAGCTGCTGCCAAATAACCCATCATTGAAACCGGTCCAGATGATCTCTGGAGAAAGGTACATGCAAGGGAATATTCAGTGGTAGACCATCTGAACAAAACACCCGCCCAGATATCCATCCTATCATTGCTACAAAATTCTGAGGTGCATAGGAATGCTTTGATGAAGGTGTTAAATAAAGCTTACGTACCCAACAATATCACCAGTCGGGAGATGACCAACATGGTGGGGTAAGTGCTAGAGAGACACAAGATCACCTTTCACGAAGATGAGTTGCAACCAGAGGGATTAAACCGCAACAGGGCATTGCATATCACAGTGCAATGCGAGGATAAATTCATTGCTAGGGATTTGATAGACGGAGGGTCCAGCCTCAACATTTGTCCGTTGACAACTTTGAAAAGGTTGGGTAAAGGTTTTCATGAAATACGAGCAGGGAACGTGAAGGCGTTCGATGGGTCACAAAGAGCCACGATCGGGGAAACCAATTTATGCTTGCAGATGGGTCCGACCTGGTTTGATGTTGCGTTTCAAGTACTAGACATATCCGCCTCATACAAATTGCTTTTGGGACGACCTTGGATATATGTCGCCGGGGCCGTGGCATCTACTTTGCACCAGGATGTGAAATTCGAATGGAATCATCAGGAAGTGATCATTCATGGCGATGGGAGTAATCCCATTTATACCAACCAAACCATCCCGATCATCGAGAATAGAAGGAAGTTGGGTGGGGAGACTTATCACAACATCGAGCAAGTCAACGCAATAGAGAAAGACAAGTGGTGGAGCAGAAAAATAGAAAGCATACTAGCATGGTCGGGGTATGAACCCGGTAAAGGGCTCAGGAAGAAACTCCAAGGCATTACCAAACAGATACAGCCAAAGCGCCATGGTACAACCTTTAGGCTAGGATATCAGTATACCTGACAAGAATACAATGACTGGTCGCCGCCATGGCACGACCCCTATTACCCTCTTGAGCAACCAGTGCCACATATGATTCAATTATTTCATCAGGCCGATACAATATGGGGATCTGAAGAAGAAACTTTGGCTAGTGTAACGACCCGGTCGGTCGTTTTGAGAGTTAGCGCCCCAATCCCCTAATAACTGCTTCTCCCATGTCTATTTATGCTATTGGAACTTGTCGGAGCGTTGAGTGGTGAAATTCGGAGTGATTTTGGACACTTAGTCCTTAAATGTGGATTTTTGCTTTTGAAATCAGGCTGTAGCTAGAACTGTGTGAAGACGTATTCAAAATTAAATTATGTCGAATCCGCTAGCTCCGTTGGGTGATTTCGGGGTTAGGAGAGTGTTTGGAATGTGTTTTCGAGGTCGGTTGTAGATTTAGGCTTGAATTGGCTAAAGTTGATTTTCGACGATTTCGGCCGATAGGTGAGATTTGATATCGGACTCAGAATGGAATTCCGAAAGCGACAGAAGGTCCTAATGTCATTTATGACCTGTGTGCAAAATTTGAGGCCATTCGGATGAGTTTAGACGTGTTTCGGCATCATATGTGAATTCTAGAAATTTCATAAATTCTTAGGCTTGAATCTATGCACATTTGATGATTTTGATGTTATGGGATGTGTTTTGAAGGCTCGCCTGAGTTTGAATGAAGTATTAGGACTAATTGGTAAGTTTGGTTGAGGTCCCAGGGGTCTCAGGGGTGCTTCGGGTGCTCAACGGGCGATTTTAGAACTTGGAACACAGCTGAACCATTGTTGGTTCTAGTGTTCCGCAACTGCGGATGGGGAACCGCAGGTGCGGGCTCGCAGATGAGAAATTTAGGCAGGGGCTGCCAGTGGTCGCAGGTGCGGTCTGGGTTCCGTAGGTGTGGTACCGCAGGTGCGGCCCCAGCCCTGTTAAGTGAGTTACCTCACCTGCGATGGTTTTTCCGCAGGTGCGGTACCGCAGGTACGGTCCAAGAGTCGCAGGTGCGGTAACCCTGGGTTGTTTATACAAAATTCCGAGGGTTTATGTTTTTTTTTACCATTTTGAATTTAAGAGCTCGGGTGGGGCGATGTTTGGAGACTTTTGCACCTGGGTAACTTGGGTAAGTGATTTCTAACCTACTTGGATCAATTTCCATGATTCCTAACTTAAATCTAGTCCTTAAAATTCGAATTTGGGTGGAAAATTTGGGAAAAAGTGGACGAACTTCATAGACCAAATTATTGGTTTTGATTGGATTTTTGACCTCCGATTTGAGAGATTCTTATATGATTAGACTCGTGTGTGAATGAGTGACCGGAAAACATAATTTTTAACCGATTCCGAGACGTGGGCCCGGGGGACTTTTTGGGCGAATTTCGTAATTTCGCGTATTAGCTTCGAATTAATTAGCTATTTTCTTTCCTTGAAGTGATATTTACATTATGAAATTGAATTGAATAGATTTGGGCCACCCGGAGTCGGATACTCGTGGCAAGAGCATGATATTGAGTTGATTAACGCAGTCAAGGTACGTGGCTTGCCTAACTCTGTGTTGGGGACTTCCCCTTAGGTATTTTCATACTGATTTTGTTATGTGGACTCCGTGTAAATGAGGTGACGAGTGCGTACACAGGTCATTGTTGCTAAAATTCCACTTTTCCTTCCATGTCATAACTCATTTTCTTTCCTATATTACTGTTTATGTCATAACTGAGTAGTTAGCGTAAGAATAAGCATGCCTACCTGTCCTTACTTGAATTCCTCTTATTTGCTACTAATTGCACCATGCTTAGGTAGTTTACGTTATTCTTGCCTGTTATTTTCTTGAACTGTTCAATTAAACCGTATCCGATAGACTTCTTTATTGCATATTTAAATTGGGACTACGGACCGAGATCCGGGAGCTTTCCCCCTGTACTGCATAGCATATTTAAATTGGGACTGCAGACTGAGATCCGGGAGCTTTTTGCATGTACTGCATAGCATATTTAAATTAGGACTACGGACTAAGATCCGTGAGATTTCCCCCTTTACTGCATAGCATATTTAAATTGGGACTACGAACCGAGATCCGGGAGCTTTCTCCCTGTACATCATTGCATATTTGCTGTCGAGATATATGTTGTGCTGAGCTGAGGGCTCTTCTTTATTATTCCTTTTAGTTCTCCTTTTAAATCCTGCTATCATTGCTTATTTATATTTCACTGTTTAGACTTATAGCTGGCTTGATTTTAAAACTCAGTAGAGCCTTAACCTAACCTCGTCACTATTTGACTAGGGTTAGGCTTGGCACTTACTGAGTACCGAATGTGGAGTACTCACGCCCTTTCCTGCGCATGTTTTCCCGATGTGTAGATCGAGGTACCAGCACACAGTACCGTGGTTAGGCTCATCATAGCAGCTGCTTAGGAGAGGTAATTCTTCCGCGTCCGCAGGATCTCATGTGTCCCCTTCCATTCCAGTATAGATTTAGGAGACATATATAGATACATTTTTCCTTATTCCTTTGTTTAGAGCTACAGTAGTACAAAGTTTGTGATTTGTGATATTCCGGGTTTTGGGAAAGTAAAATATGTACATGCCGAGCGGCTAAGTTTTATAGTATTGCTTCTTCCTTACCGTTCTATTATTGCTTTGTCTTATTTTTCCGCAAAACGTTTAGGCTTACCTAGTCGTAGAGACTAGGTGCCGTCACGAGACCGTTCAGAGGGTAAATCAGGTCGTGACAAGTTGGTATCAGAGCGTCTAGGTTCATAGGAGTCGCAAGTCACAAGCTAGTTTATTAGAGTCTTGCAGATCGGCGCGGAGACGTCCGTATCTATCTTCGAGAGGCTATGTAACTGTTAAGAACAATCATATTCTTTTGAACTCCTTATCGTGCTAGTTACTATCATCAGAATTCTTAAACTCTATTCTATTCTTGCTTACAGATGGTTCATACTCGTACCGGACGTACTAATGATCAGGCACCCGAGACCCCAACCTGAGCTGTCAGAGGCAGGGGCACAAGACGAGCACGCGGTGCAACCCGAGCACCGGCGAGAGCAGAGGCAGAGGATCCCCCAGCAACCACAGTTGGAGGGGCACATGAGGTTCCTACTATTACTCCAGCCCTCCAAGAGACATTGGCTCAGTTTTTGAGTGCCTTCAGTACTCATACTCAGGCGGGATTACTTCCGATAGCCCCAGCTACATCCCAGGACGGGGGAGGGACACAGACTCCCACAACCCGTACTCTTGAGTAGAGGGTTCATATTGGGCAGGTTCCAAAGTATATTCCTATGCCCCCAGCAGCTCCAGCTCAGCATGAGACTAGGATAGTTGTTCCTGAGGCAGAGCAGCTCCGACTTGAGAGGTACAAGAAAGACCACCCACCTGAGTTCAACGGACTAGATTCGGATGACGCCTTGGGTTTTCTTGAGGGGTGTCATCGCATTCTCCGCACTATGGGTATTGTGGAGACAAGTGGGGTTTCTTTCACTGCTTTCCATCTGAGGGGAACAACTTATCAGTGGTGGCGTGCTTTTGAGCTTAGTTGTCCGGACGAGGCAGCTTCACTTACTTAGGCTCAATTCTCAGAGATGTTCCTACTTGAGTTTGTCCCTCAGAGCCTCAGGGATGCCTGGCGTGCAGAGTTTGAGCAGCTACGCCAGGGTACTATGACTGTGTCATAGTATGCAGTCCGTTATAGCGATTTGGCTCGTCATGCACCAGCTTTGGTTGCCACTGTCAGAGAGAGGGTTTGATGCTTTATTGAGGGACTCCACCCCAGTATTCGGACCAGCATGGCCAGGGAGCTGGAGACTGATATTACTTACCAGCAGGCCGTGAGTATTGCCCGAAGGATTGAGACTATGTTAGCCCAGGACAGGGAGGAGAGAGAGGCCAAGAGGTCTCGACAGACTTGTCATTTTTCAGGAGCCCGTGCACCAGCAGCATGCTATGGTAGGGGTTTTGTGAGTCGCCCCGTTCATTCAGCTCTTCCAGCAGCCAGTGGTATTCAACTCCTTCTAGACCTCAGGAGCCTTATTATGCACCACCAGTATCTCAGGTGCCTCCTACTCGAGGTGCTATCACCGGCCAGTCCAGCAGGCCAGTTGAGAGTCAGCATCAGCCGCCACGTCTTCTTAGGGGTTGTTTCGAGTGTGGTGACCCTCATGATGTGATCAGAGATTGCCCCAGAGCTAGGAGGGGTGCACCACCTCAGACTTATCAGGTTCCACCCCTTCCACCAGGTCCTCCAGCTATTCTTCCAGCCCCAACTGCTACCCCACCATCTCAGGCAGCTCGAGGTGGAGGTCGGGGAGGTCGAGGTTTCCCTAGAGGGGGAGGCCAGGCCTGGTAGTATGCTCTTCCAGCCCGATCTGAGGCCATTGCTTCAGATTCAGTCATTACAGGTATTGTTCCCGTTTGTCATAGGGATGCATCGGTATTATTTGACCCAGGCTCTACATATTCGTATGTGTCTTCTTATTTTGCTTCACATCTGGGGATATCTCGGGATTCTTTGAGTTCCCCCATTTATGTTTCTACTCCGGTGGGAGATTCTCTTGTTGTGGACCGCGTATATCTGTCGTGTTTGATTGTTATCAGCGGTTTTGAGACCATGGCTAATTTATTATTACTCAGTATGGTAGATTTTGATGTTATATTGGGTATGGACTGGTTGTCTCCCTACTATGCTATTCTTGATTGTCACGCCAAGACTGTGACGCTGGCTATGCCAGGATTACCGAGGTTAGAGTGGAGAGGTTCCTTAGAGTACACTCCCAGCCGAATCATTTCTTTTCTTAAGGCTCAACAGATGGTTGAAAAGGGGTGTGATGCGTACTTGGCTTATGTGAGAGATGTTAGTGCTGAGACCCCTACATTTGAGTCTTTCCCCGTTGTTAGGGACTATACTGATGTTTTTCCAGCTGATCTTCCGGGTATGCCGCCCGATAGAGACATTGATTTTGGCATTGACTTGTTGCAGGACACTCAGCCCATTTCAATTCCTCCCTATCGCATGGCTCCTCCTTAGTTAAAGGAGTTGAAGGAGCAGTTGCAGGAGTTGCTTGACAAAGGTTTCATCAGGCCCAATATATCACCTTGGGGTGCTCCGGTGTTATTTGTGAAGAAAAAGGATGGTACGATGCGTATGTGTGTTGACTACCGACATCTGAATAAGGTGACAGTGAAGAACAGGTACCCATTGCCCCGCATTGATGATTTATTTGACCAGTTACATGGGGCTAGGGTGTTCTCCAAGATTGATCTTCGTTCGGGCTATCATCAGTTGAAGATTCGGGAGCCGGATATCCCAAAGACTGCCTTCAGGACCAGATATGGCCACTATAATTTCCTTGTTATGTCATTTTGGCTGACCAATGCCTCAGCAGCCTTTATGCACCTGATGCACAACGTATTTCGGCCTCATCTTGATACCTTCGTCATCGTGTTCATTGACGACATTCTGGTATATTCTGGGTCCCAAGAGGACCTTGAGCAACACTTGAGGACCGTGCTTCACACATTGAGAGAGAAGAAGATATATGCCAAATTTTCTAAGTGTGAATTTTGGCTTGATTCTGTGGCATTCTTAGGCCATGTGGTATCTTCAGATGGGATCAAGGAAGACCCGAAGAAGGTAGAGGCGGTACAGAGTTGGCCCGGACCGTCTTCAGCTACTGAAATCCGCAGTTTCCTTGGTTTGGTTGAGTATTATCGCCATTTTATGGAGGGATTTTCATCCATTGCAGTGCCCATGACCAGACTGACCCAGAAGGGTGAACCTTTTATATGGACTGAGGAGTGTGAGGAGAGTTTTCAGAAGCTCAAGACATCCCTGACTACCACTCCAGTGTTAGTATTACCCACAGGTTCAGGGTCCTATACAGTCTATTGTGATGCTTCAAGGATTGGCCTGGGAGCAGTGTTGATGCAGGATGGTAGGGCGATTGCCTACGCGTCCAGAGTGTTGAAGGTGCACGAGAAGAACTACCCTGTGCATGATCTCGAGTTGGCAGCGATTGTCCACGCCGTGAAGATATGGCGTCAATTTTTATATGGTGTTCCCTGTGAGATATTCACGGATCACCAGAGTTTGCAGCACATATTCAGGCAGAAGGATCTCAATTTGCGCCAGCGTAGGTGGTTTGAGTTACTCAAGGATTATGACATCATTATACTATACCACCCGGGGAAGGCCAATGTGGTGGCCGACGCCTTGAGTCGCCGGGCGGAGAGTTTGGCATATCTTCGTGCAGCTGAGAGGTCCTTAGCCTTGGATGTTCAGTCCTTAGCTAGTCAGTTTGGGAGGCTGGATCTTTCTGAGCCTCGCCAAGTATTGGCTTACATTGTTGCTCGATCTTCTCTTTATGACCGCATTCGGGAGCACCAGTATGAGGATCCCAACCTTCGGGATCTTCAGGATAGAGTTCGGCAAGGTGATGCCAGAGATGTGACCATAGATGATGATGGTGTGATGAAGATGCAGGGCCGTATCTGTGTGCCCAACGTAGGTGGGCTTCGGGAGTTCATTCTTGAAGAGGCCCACAACTCGCGGTATTCCATCCATCTGGGTACCGCGAAGATATACCAGGATCTGAGATAGCACTATTGGTGGCGAAAGATGAAGAAGGATATAGCAGAGTTTATATTCAAGTGTCTCAATTTTCATCAAGTCAAATGTGAGCATCAGAGACCAGGAGGATTGCTTCAGCAGATTAAGCTTCCCGAGTGGAAGTGGAGCGGATCACCATGGACTTTGTGGTTGGACTTTCTCGGACCTTTGGGAAGCATGATGCTATTGGGTGATTGTGGACCGGCTGAACAAATCAGCCCATCTCATTCAGTATTGACTACATATTCTTCTGAGAGGTTGGCCCAGATCTACATTCGGGAGATATTCCGGTTGCACGGTGTGCCGGTGTCCATTATATCAAATCGATGTCCTCAGTTCACCTCGCACTTCTGGAGAGCCTTGCATAGTGAGTTGGGTACCCAAATAGATCTCAGTACAGCATTCCACCCCCAGACGGACAGGCGGTCCGAGCGCACAATTTAGATTCTTGAGGATATGCTCCGTGGATGTGTGATGGATTTTGGAGGGTCATGGGATCGATACTTTCCTCTTGAGAAGTTTGCTTATAATAACAGCTACCAGTCCAGCATTCAGATGGCGCCGTATGAGACTTTGTATGGTAGGCGGTGCAGGTCTCCAGTAGGATGGTTTGAGCCGGGCGAGGCCCGATTGCCGGGTAAAGACTTGGTTCAGGATGCCCTGGACAAGGTGAAGGTGATCCAGGAGAGACTTCGCACAGCTCAGTCCAGGCAGAAGAGTTACGCGGACCGGAAGGTTCGTGACTTGGCATTTATGGCTGGTGATCAATTTTTGCTTCGGGTATCGCCTATGAAGGGCTTCATCAGATTCGGGAAAAAGGGTAAGCTGAGTCCGAGGTTCATTGGACCTTTTGAGGTATTGCAGCGGGTTGGGGAGGTAGCCTATGAGCTGGCCTTGCCTCCTAACCTAGCAGGAGTTCATTCGGTGTTCCACGTTTCCATGCTCCGGAAGTATCACGGTGACCCGACTCATGTTTTGGATTTCAGCTCAGTCCAATTGGACAAGGATCTATCATAGGTTGAGGAGCCTGTGGCTATATTGGACAGGAAGGTCAGGAGGCTCAGATCGAAGAATATTGCCTCAGTCAAGGTTCAGTGGAGGGGTTATCCGGTCGAGGAGGCGACTTGGGAGACCGGGCAGGACATGCGGAGTCAGTACCCTCATCTTTTCACAACTTCAGGTATGTTTCTATACTCGTTCGAGGATGAACAATTTTCTTAAGAGGGGGAGAATGTAACGACCCAGTCGTTCGGTTTGAGAGTTAGCGCCTCGATCCCCTAATAACTGCTTCTCCCATGTCTATTTATGCTATTGGAACTTGTCGGAGCGTTGAGTGGTGAAATTCAGAGTGATTTTGGAAACTTAGTCCTTAAATGTGGATTTTTTCTTTTGAAATCAGGCCGTAGCTAGAACTGTGTGAAGACAGATCCGTAATAAAATTTTGTCGACTCCGGTATCTCTATTGGGTGATTTCGGGGTTAGGAGCGTGTTCAGAATGTGTTTTCGAGGTCGGTTGTAGATTTAGGCTTGACTTGGCTAAAGTTGGATTTTCGGCGATTTTAGCCGATAGGTGAGATTTTGATATCAGACTCGGAATGGAATTTCGAAAGCGACAGCAGGTCCGTAATATCATTTATGACCTGTGTGCAAAATTTGAGGCCATTCGGATGAGTTTAGACGTTTTTCGGCATCGGATGTGAATTCTAGAAATTTCATAAGTTCTTAGGCTTGAATCTATGCACATTTGATGATTTTGATGTTATGGGATGTGTTTTGAAGGCTCGACTAAGTTTTAATGAAGTATTAGGACTGATTGGTAAGTTTGGTTGAGGTCCCGGGGGTGCTTCGGGTGCTCAACAGGTGATTTTAGAACTTGGAACACAGCTGAACCATTGATGGTTCTGGTGTTCCGCAAATGCGGATGGGGAACCGCAGGTGCGGAATTTGGCTCGCAGGTGCGGAATTTAGGTAGGGGCTGCCAGTGGTCGCAGGTGCGGTCTGGGTTCCGCAGGTGCGATCAATAGACTGCAGGTGCGGCCCCAGCCTTGTTAAGTGAGTTCCCACTCCTGCGATGGTTTTTCCGCAAGTGTGGTACCGCAGGTGCGGTCCAAGAGTTGCAGGTGCGTTATCCCTGGGCTGTTTATACAAAATTCCGAGGGTTTATGTTTTTTTTCACCATTTTGAATTTAAGAGCTCGGGAGGGGCGATGTTTGGAGACTTTTGCACCTAGGTAACTTGGCTAAGTGATTTCTAACCTACTTGGATCAATTTCCATGATTCCTAACTTAAATCTAGTCCTTAAAATTTGAATTTGGGTGGAAAATTTGGGAAAAGGTGGATGAACTTCATAGACCAAATTATTGGATTTTGATTGGGTTTTTGACCTCCGATTTGAGAGATTCTTATATTAGAGTCGTGTGTGAATGGGTGTCCGGAAAATATAATTTTTACCCGATTCCGAGACGTGGGCCTAGAGGATGTTTTGGGCGAATTTGCTAATTTCGCGTATTAGCTTCGAATTAATTAGCTATTTTGTTTCCTTGAATGATATTTACATTATGAAATCGAATTGAATAGATTTGGGCCACCCGGAGTCGGATACTCGCGGCAAGAGCGAGATATTGAGTTGATTAACGCAGTCAAGGTAAGTGGCTTGCCTAACTCTGTGTTGGGGACTTCCCCTTAGGTATTTTCATACTGATTTTGTTATGTGGACACCGTGTACGTGAGGTGACGAGTGCATACACGGGCCATTGTTGCTAAAATTTCACTTTTCCTTCCATGACATAACTCATTTTCATTCCTATATTACTGCTTATGTCATAACTGAGTAGTTAGCGTAAGAATAAGCATGCCTACCTGTCCTTACTTGAATTCCTCTTATTTGCTACTAATTGCACAATGCCTAGGTAGTTTACCTTATTCTTGCCTGTTATTTTCTTGAACTGTTCAATTAAATCGTATCTGATAGATTTATGCATTGCATATTTAAATTGGGACTACGGACCGAGATCCGGGAGCTTTCCCCTGTACTGCATAGCATATTTAAATTGGGAGTGTAGACTGAGATCCGGGAGCTTTCTGCATGTACTGCATAACATATTTAAATTGGGACTACGAACTAAGATCCAGGAGATTTCCCCCTATACTGCATAGCATATATAAATTGGTACTAGGGACCGAGATCCGGGAGCTTTCCCCCTGTACATCATTGCATATTTGCTGTCGAGATATATGATGTGCTGAGCCGAGGGCTGTTCTTTATTATTCCTTTTAGTTCTCCTTTTAAATCCTTCTATCATTGCTTATTTATATTTCACTATTTAGACTTATAGTTGGCTTGTTTTTAAAATTCAGTAGAGCCTTAACCTAACCTTGTCACTATTTGACTGGGGTTAGGCTTGGCCCTTAATGAGTACCGAATGTGGAGTACTCACGCCCTTTCCTGCGCATGTTTTCCCGATGTGTAGATCGAGGTACCAACACACAGTACCGTGGTTAGGCTCATCATAACAGCTGCTTAGGAGACCGCGAAGTAATTGTGCCGCGTCCGCAGGATCTCATGTGTCCCCTTCCACTCCAGTATAGATTCAGGAGACATATATAGATACATTTTTCCTTATTCCTTTGTTTAGAGCTACAATAGTACAGAGTTTGTGATTTGTGATATTCCGAGTTTTGGGAAAGTAAAAGTTGTACATGCCGAGCGGCTAAGTTTTATAGTATTGCTTCTTCTTTACCGTTCTATTATTGCTTTTTCTTATTTTTCCACAAAAAAGTTTAGGCTTACCTAGTCGTAGAGTCTAGGTGCCGTCACGAGACCGTTCGGAGGGTAAATCGGGTCGTGACAGCTGGTCAAAGGAATCTTTTTTGGAAGAAGAAGACATGGACTGCAATGTGATAGTTGAGGAGGAGGAGGAAGAAGGCCTTATCATCCAGACAGTGGAGAGGAGAGCAGTTCTCAAGACCGCCACACTATCTAGGGCCAGACGAGTCTCGAGGTAGCATGGCCACTAGTGTTATTTGAAAAATAATTCTTTTTAGCATTTGTTTTTAAAACATCATTCTTTCAGTAATTTTTTTTTGGAAAACATTGTTTGAAGTCATTTAAACATTACTTTGTTTAACATTTCAGCATTTATCAATAATTTGACGTTTTATTATCATTATCGTTCGTATTTTTCCTCTACATCATTACTATTTCTTACCTTGATAAACCGACAAATGTGACATGTAGCGAGACAACGCAACATAAGGATAGTGACTCGGAAGAGATAGAAGAAGAAGATGTGATACCTGAGGAAATCGTCAGAGAAGTTGAGAACTTTGAGAACAAACCTAAGTCCAACATGGACGAGACCATGATAGTCAACTTGAGGGATTCTAAAACCATCAAAGAAACTCACATAAGCATTCATTGTCACCGTCAGATAAGGAAGAATACACTCGTTTCCTGAAAGAGTATGAGGACATTTTCGCATGGTCATATGACGATATGACCGGATTGAGAACATCCATAGTGGCTCACAAACTACCTACCAATCCATTGTGTCCAACAGTGAAGCAGAAACTCAGAAAATTCAAACCAAACATGAGCCTGAAAATCAAGGAGGAAGTCACTAAGAAAATAAAAGCCAAAGTCCTCAAGGTAGTTGAATATCTAACCTGGTTAGCCAACATTGTGCCGGTTACAAAGAAAGACAAGAATGTGTTGACTATCGGGATTTAAACAGAGCAAGTCCCAAGGATGATTTCCCACTGCCAAATATACACATATTGATTGACAATTGCTCTAAGCACGATCTCCAGTCCTTTGTCGATTGCTTCGCGGGTTATCATCAGATCTGGATGGACAAGAAAGACGCAGAAAAGACAGCCTTCATTACGTCATGGGGAGTATATTGTTACAAAATGATGTCATTCGACCTGAAGAATTCTGGGGCCACTTACATGAGGGATATAACAACCATCTTCCACGACATGATACATAAAGAAATAGAAGTACATGTGGACGACGTCATCATCAAATCTAAGAAGGCCATAGATCACATAGCGTATTTGAGAAAGTTCTTTGACAGGTTGAGAAAGTACAATCTAAAGTTGAACCCCACAAAATATGCCTTTGGGGTTCCTGCTAGAAAATTGTTAGGATTCATTGTCAGCCACCGAGGAATCGAGTTGGACCAGTCAAAGGTCAAAGATATCCAGAAGTTACCACCACCAAAGAATAAGAAGGACGAGATGAGTTTCTTGGGAAATCTCAACTATATTAGCTGCTTCATAGCGCACTCCACGGTGATATGTGAACCAATTTTAAAAATCCTAAAGCAGGATGCCGCAACCAGATTGTGATGACCCAAAAGGTCATCTTATGTAAATTTAATTATGATTGTGTTTCGAGGCCTCAAAAGCCTTCGTTAATCTCACCTCGATGTGCGTGTGCAGCACGGGCGCATAGCTGGGAAGTCTTTATGTGGAAACTTGATAAAGAGTTGAATTTATGATAATTAATTGAATAAAGTTGACTTTGGTTAACATTTTTGGTAAACGGACCCAGACTCGTGATCTGGCGGTCCCGGAAGGTCCGCAGGAAAATATGGGACTTGGGAGTATGCCCGGAACCGAATTCCGAGGACCCAAGTCCGAGAAATGAATTTTTTAAAGAAAATTGTTTTCTGAAAATAATAAAGGCTTATGAAAATGAACCTCGATGTGAAACCTGTGTTACCGGGCCCGTATTATGGTTTCGGAGCCCGAAACAGGTTCAATATGTGTTATTTAAGTTATCTGTGAAATTTGGTAAGGAACGAACTTGATTTGACGGGTTTCAGATAAAAAATAGGAAATTGAGAGTTAATGAAGTTTTGAGGATTTTCATAAAATTTGAAATTTGGTTTTGAACGTGATTTTATGTTACCGAGGTCCGAATGAAATTCGGAGACCTGGAATAGTTTCGTTATTTCATTCATGACTTGCCTGCAAAATTTGGGGTCATTCCGAGTAGTATAGGTCGGTCCGGCGCGTTGTTATAGAAATCAAGAACTTAGAAATCCTTAAGTTTGATCCTAGGGGTTTTGAGGGGTGATTTTTAGATTTAGCGTTGTTTTGGGTGTTTCGAAGGCTCGCGCGAGTCTGTATTATGAGTTAGGACTTGATGGTATATTTGGACAGGGGCTCGGGTGGGCCCAGGTGCCTCACTGACACCACACGAGGCCAAAAACTAGCTGAAGATGCAGCTGGTGCACCTGATCTGGTGTGACCGCAGGTGCGGTTGCCCAGCCGCAGGTGCGGGACCGCTCCTGCGGTCCCTGCCTCGCAGGTGCGAAGGTTTCACAGGTGCGGCTCCTTTTCCGCAGGTGCGGTCTCCAGCTCCGCAGGTGCGACCCCAGCCACTCTTGCCCAATTCCGCAGGTGCGGAACCCCTGTAGGCCAGGCAGTGAAATTTCATTTAAACACGGGATTTAAGTCATTTCTTCCATTTCCATCTTCTTCTTTGTGTTATTTGAAAGCTTCCAAGAGGGCCTTCAACCTAGTACTTGAGGTAAGTAAATTCCCTATCTAACACTAGTTTCAAACATCAATTCCTAGTTAAATTCCCTACTAAATTATCAAAAATCATGGAATTAGGTAGTAAATTAGGGCTCTTGATGATTTTGTGTTTTTCCGTTTTAGGCCATGAATTCAAGTAGAAATCACACATTAATGATCCTTATGCTATGGGTGAATGATCCCTTCGTGAAATTTCGGAATTTGAACATGCAGGAACGGGGTTGGAATTTGGGAATTCTTCAAGAATAGCGATTTTATTGAATAACTAGGATAATTTCCCGCATTGTGCATGCATTGATATTATTGTATACGTTTTGGCTAGTTGCGAGTCCTCAGATGTAGATTTCGGAGATTCGGGCGCAATTGTGGTCTGAGGGGTAGATTCGTCACGAGGTGAGTCTCCTTTCTAACCTTGTAAGAGGGAATTGTCCCCCTAGGTGCTGTAAATGCTATGTATACTTGTTTGGGGGCTACATACGCACCAAGTGATGAGAGTCCGTACGTAGCGGCTATTATTGTTATGACCGGGTAGTTAGGCCACAACATGTTCATTGTTCTTCCTTGTCCTGATATATATATGTTTTGTACTCCTGTTGTGCATAGCAATATTTCATCTAAAGGATTTCGTGATACTTGACTCAAAGTAATTTTATTTTTGTACCTATATTGGGATCGAGTCGTACGCCACGGCGGGTTTGAGAGTGATTATACCTATTGGGATCGGGTCGTACGCCACGGTGGGTTTGAGAGTGATTATACCTATTGGGATCGGGTCGTACGCCACGGCGGGTTTGAGAGTGATTATACCTATATGGGATCGGGCCGTACGCCACGGCGGAGTGAGAGGTACTTGTATACGTATATGTGATCGGGCCGTATGCCACGACGGGTTTAGAAGGTACCTTATGGGAGCGGGTCGTACGCCACGGCGGATCTAAGACTTGGCGATTATTGGTTCATTCTGGTGGTCCTACCCTTGAAAGCGCATTTTTGCTTAATTCAGTAGTTATTTGGATTTTTTCTCTTGATATGTACTTGTTGCTTATTTCCTGACATGTCTACTGTATTTCATTATTTTCTATCATATGTTATTAGTGTTGGACCTTAGTGAGTATCGAGTCGACCTCTCGTCACTACTTCTTCGAGATTAGACGGGATACTCATTGGGTACATATTTATTTAATATGTACTCATGCAGCACTTTTGTACTTAACTGTACAGGTACAGAGGTCGGTGCTTCTGGTTATTATACCGGAGATAGATCCTGAGCTAGTGGACTTGACTTCATGGTGAGTTGCTTCTTCTGGCGGTTTCCAGCAGTGCCATGGAGTTTTCTTTTTTGTGCTTTCCCGTCTATTTCATTCAGACATTGGGATTGTATATATTATATTTTGGTTATTCTGTTAACATGCTCGTGACACTAGTTCCTGGCATACACGTAGGGTATATTTTGGGTTTTGGGCTGTATATGCATACATATGATTTATTTTGGCCATGTATTGTTATGATTTTATTTTCATATCAAGCTATCATCATGTTTAATTGTTTAAATTTGTAAATACTGACTTGTTTAATCAAATGGGAAGGGTAACACCTAGTGTAATTCGTATTGGCTTTCCTAACCCCGTCGTTGGGCGCCATCGCGACCCGCATTAGAAATTGGGTCATGACAACGTGGTATCAGAGCCCTAGGTTCACATAAGTCTCACGTGTCACAGGCAGGCCTAATAAAGTCTTGCGGATCGGTACAGAGACGTCTGTACGTATCTTCAGGAGGCTATGGGGTGTTAGGAAACCTCCCTTTTATTGATATCCTGTCGTGCAATATATGATGTACTCAAACTTATTCTTCTATTCTCTCACAGATGGTAAGGACGCGTGCATCCGATGTTTCTAGTCCGGAAGATGCCGCTGCCTCCGTCGCCCGAGGTCGGGGTAGAGGCAGGGGTAGAGCAGCTGCTCGAGGTAGGGGACGAGGGCGCTCCAGAGCTCTACCAGTGGCACCACCAGAGGACCCTATTATGGAGGAGCAGGATGAGGTGTCTCCAGTAGCACCTGCTCCAGCGGATTTCATGACGGGGCCAGGCTTCCAGGAGGTCATGGGCCGTATGCTGAGATTCATGGACACTATGTCCCAGGCTGGTTTATTTCCAGCCGACCCTGCTACTTCCTAGGCGGGAGGGGGGAGTCCAGATCCCTACCGCTCAGACCAAAGGTCAGGCAGCAGCAGCACGTCATACCCCAGGCACACCGCCCGTAGTAGCAGCCCCAGAGCCCAGGCCAGTTGCAGAGGGTGACCAGCAGAAGATGTTGGATAGATGGATCCGACTTCTCCCTCCAGTCTTCGGGGGTGAGCGGGGTGAGGATGCTCAGGATTTCATCGATAGGTGCAGGGACAGACTGCACAACATGAGGATTTTGGAGTCCCATGGAGTGGATTTCACCACATTTCAGTTGGAGGGAAGAGCTCGCAGGTGGTGGCAGTTATATATTCTTAGCAGACCAGCAGATTCTCCTCCTGTCACTTGGGATCAGTTCGCTCAACTATTTCTAGACAGATACATTCCACCTTCTGAGAGGGAGGAGCTACAGGGTAAATTTGAGCGACTAGAGCAGGGACAGATGTCCGTGACTGAATATGAGGCTAGATTTTCCGAGTTATCCGCCATGCCCTTATGATATTGCCTACTGATGCCGAGAGGGTGCGGCAGTTTGTGGCAGGCTTGCATCCAGGTATTAGGGCCTCTATGGCCCGAGAGGTGGCGATGGGTACCCCCTACAAGCTTGTAGTCGAGATAGCTCGACGGATCGAGGGATATCGGTGGAGGAGCAGGGAGCAAGGTCCGCAGGACAAGAGGGCCAGGTTCTCAGGAGAGTTTAGGGATGCTTCAGCTAAGAGCAGGGGTCAGTTCGGGGTGGTCAGCCCAGCAGACCTTCATATTCAGCAACCCCACTACCCCCTCGAGGTGGTTCAGTGAGGCCTCAGTTTGGCGCCATGCAAGAGCGTTCCTATCGTCCTCCAGCCATCCAGAGTGCACCTAGCAGTTATTCTAGTCATCAGAGATCCTTTAGTTCCTATTTCAGTGCCTTACCAGAGGGTTCACACCGCCATCCGGCTATTCAGGGTTCTTCTTCTTTAGGGCACCGGGCTGTAGTGCCAGGAGGTTGTTTCGAGAGTGGGGAGCCGGGTCATACGTGGAGGTATTGTCCCAGGTATCGGGGCAAGGCAGTGTAGCAGAGTTATCAGCCTAGGAGTTCAGCACCAACAGTCTGGCCACCTCGAGGTGGAGGACAGGCCGACAGGGGTCGTCCTAGAGGAGGAGGCCAGTCAGGAGGAGGTCAGTTAGTTCCTGTTCACTCTGG